>JAWQFJ010021038.1:0-2500 GCA_034096865.1 Theodoxus fluviatilis | reverse complement strand
CTGACATCGCATTGATTTCTCGCTACCTATGCCCGCTTTTCTTTGCCCTCTAAATGAGGCCCGACCACATTTAAGGATATCGAGATTTTGGCCTCAACTGTTTTGTCGCTAGTACCCGCATTCTCCACCGGTTGCTGTTACTGCGCTGCTCTGGAAAAGACACGGCGGGCTCTCACTTGGGTACTGACCTCAGTGGGTCGCCGCCTCAAATCCTGTTTGGTAGACACCCGCTCTTGGACTGCATTCGAAGTGCGACTACCAGCGTAGGATACCGCTTTACCTATTGGTCGTGGTGTGGTATGGCCCGTTGGTCTACCCCCCTTCTTGTTGACCTCGGGGTAAACCTCAAAATTCCGGTCCTTTGGGGGTTGTCTGGCACACTGACCGTTTATATCCACGCGAATGACACGACTTCTCCATGCTTCCATGTTCCTGGAAATTGGAACTGAATCGATGACCCCCACCCGTCTGCAGCCGCCTAGTTAATCAAGGAAAACTCGCCCCGCCATGGCATGAGGAGCCCGTTCGTTGCTGTACTTGTCCCATGAAGAGCAAAATCACCGGACTAAAAACAACGGAGCACACGTTTGTACGTTGTCAAAATCATCCGGTTAGATTTGCTTCAGCGTGAGTTTGAGCTTACATGACGCGTGTGTAGTAAACCTAAACGCGAAGAAGCTGACGAAATCGGGGGATGGATACGAATGACAGACTGCGCATTGGCGTGACAACTGTTGTAATTTTTTCAAAAACCTGAAACCTACCGCTTTCGATGCTTCTTTTTATCTAGTTTGTTTTCCTTTACCCTAGTTTCCGTCCCAGCACAACACCAGCTCCCTTTATTACAAGAGCGAAACAAGCTCCCGCCTCCGTCAAACGCCTTGATAGACATTCTAGACCGACCCCTATAGTCAATCTAACATCAGGCTGATTTACATTAGGCGAGATTGTGAAAACCCGTCCTGGACGCCGCTGTGATAAACCTTTGGGAAATCCGGAAATTTTTAGCACGGCCAGACCTCATCCCTGACGGATTATCCTCGGTAGATTTCTACGCTGATATAATACATGGCAAATTTTCGCGGCACCCCAATAAGGCACGAGTTGTATTGTTTTTCAAACTCCAGGAGAACATTCTTGCCTGAGCCTACGCATGCTGTGAAATATGCCGTTACTGCCAGTCTTGCGTTTCTTCTACTGCTGAATGCCTGTTTAACATCAACTAAGCGTACCTCTCTCCCTACGGCTTTCTATTATTCACCGCCACCAGTGGCCCTAGGCATCGTGCCAGGGAGTCCGACGTAACCGCGGCTCCCTTCCCCTGCTGTCCTCCTTGTCCCTCTCTTCTCCTGTTACTTATGGCCAGCAAAACGCCCTGTCTTTGCACCCGAAGGGTTCACCATCATCGCCGAGTCATCTTCTTGTCTAGTTTATTGTTTTCTATCGCTCTATTCTTGTCTATTGCTTCCCTGCGTTTTTTCCGAAAGATACAAATGACCGCCTTAACTCGGCCAACACCTGAACGAACTTCATTGCATTTGAAGAACGTCTCGCTCTTTCATAAGATATGCAATGATCCCTTGGCCCACTCCCTCCGCCTACATCGGTGTAATCTACAACTTCATTCCTTGTTGAAGCGGTAACTATTCGTTAGCGTTCGTTTTCGCTTTTCCTCGCTGGCATAGGTTTTTGTCTGGCACTGCTTTGAGAAACACGATTGCAGGGTGTACAAAAGTCATGTTCCCGTGCCAATCTATCCTGAGTTCGCCTACTGATCACTCCATGTCAATCAGAAATAACTTTCGGTGCATAAGCGTTGCGTCAATTATGTCTCGGGAACGAACTGTCCCCCACATTCTGAGTTTGTGAAAATATCATAGCGAAGCGGTTTCACCCGTAGGTTGGAAGACATTTTCATCCCCTGAGTCTCTTCGTGCGAGTCTGGAAGTTGATCCTTCTTCTCCGCTGAGGTGGCACATCCGGGCTGCGTTGCGGGATTCTCTAGCAATAATAATAAAATATCCAGTCGGGTTAGCGTTCCCGACGACGCAGCGCGTCTCACCGATGATGGAGGTCATGAGTAGTTTTGTTGGGTCCTCCGCGGTTTGTAAATGTGGCAGTAAGTCTGTGCATATAAACGAGTACATCGTCAGTTTTTATGGAGAAGAATTAAATTATAAAGGTTCCCTGTATGCTGTCCTACGCACTGGCTTTTTATGCAGCAAGCCGCCAGCTGTAACGACTAATCTGTGGCTGTTATACAAATGTGCACCGTGCTGCTGGAATCTTTTCCACCGACTACGTTTGGGACGCATCGAGCTATCGAGTCTTCGTGTTCATCACTCAATCTTTGTCGTCGACCTACTGAACTTGCTGTACGGCCGACCCTGCCCACAATCTTCGCAACGTTCGAATATAGCAAAGCCTGTCCCCGTCCGCATGGCTACTTGAGGCCTACTGCAAACTCTTCAGAGCAACTCGAAAAGCTATGGACGAAATG
>JAWQFJ010021037.1:12500-14344 GCA_034096865.1 Theodoxus fluviatilis | reverse complement strand
CCCGTTTGCCCTCCATCCTTTTCGTCCCCCCTTCGGCGATCCTTTTTCCCCCCCCCCCTCTTCTTCTCGTCTCTGTACGTGCCGCCATATATTGAAATGTGAATCTATCTGGAGACTGTGTAATCATGTTCTCTCCCTCAACTCTATCCCTTTACCCACCAGCTAATCAATTCCCCCCTTCTTTTTGGCCCCTCCCTTTCTTTGACCCAAAGCATTTTCTCTATATGAAATGTCATTTTGCTTGACTTGGTCTGGTCTGGTCTGGTCTGGTCTGGTCTGGTCTGGTCTGGTCTGGTCTGGTCTGGTCTGGTCTGGAGGGGGGTTGGTTGGGGTTGGGGTTTGGTTCGGTTTTGGTGAGTCTGGTTGGGTTGAGATTGCTGTTTGTAACATGTAACTCTATACAGAATGTTTCATGCTTTTTCAATATTTTGCCCTAAGGTTGAATTTTTAAGATTCTGTAATTGTCCTTCTTCTTACCCTGGAGTAATACTTCTTGGCCCCTTCCTTGTCAATCTTGCAGCCTAGACCATTGGCCAGGCAGCGTGCATAGAAGAAGCAGGCCATGGCGATGCCCTTCTGCACAAAGTCAGGCAGGCACTCTGTCTCCTTGGCAATCAGCTCCACATTGGACAGCTGCGACACTCTGCAAAAACACATGAAGCCAAAGATAAAGTCTCTCCCATATAACTGCATGCTTCCACTCCAAGAATCACAGTCTTTTCAAGTTTTGCCATAGTCATTTTTGTAACACCTATTTTCAAAATAAATTCACTAAAAATAATATTTTTTAAATCAGGTCTACACCTAAAAATACCAAGAATGCTCTCTGCTTACATCAAGGATTCAAACCTACTCTAACAAAGTTAATCATCCTCTTTCGGCCAGATGCATGAGTGGGTGTTGCTTTCCTCGCTGTTGCTTTCTACGCTGTATATCATCATCATCATCATCACCACCACCACCATCATCATCATCATCATCATCATCATCATCATCATCATCATCATCATCATCATCATCATCATCATCATCATCATCATCATCATCACCACCACCACCACCACCACCACCACCACCACCACCACCACCACCACCACCACCACCACCACCACCATCATCATCATCATCATCATCATCATCATCATCATCATCATCACCACAACTTCTTGTATCATGCTGTCTCTGAAAATGATCTCTTGTAGCCCACAGTTGGAACATATGAAATTGTTTGTTCAAAGACATGTGTCTACAGTTGTCATCTGAAGTCATTTTGAGAAGAACGCCATCTCAGAGAATCAGGAAAAGAGTTCCATGCAGCCTGGCCCACTGATGAAAAGATTATGAGTCCAAATAATCTCTTGCCTGTGGTCTTGAAAGGGGTATGGTTGGGTGGGCTGAAGAAGAATTGCAAGGGAACAGACAAAAACCCATATGGCATATTCATGACCTTGTTCTTACTAAACACTTTCTTTTTAAAGCCTGCCTCCAAACTCAAAGAACAGGCCCAATCACTTTAGCTATCTTGTTGCTTGTGGCAAGAGTGGCTGTTAGTTACCTTCTAAACTGGCTGAAGACTTGGTGCTATATATCAGTCAGTGCTGACGCAGATAGTTCCTCTGGCCCTTTCTATCCATCAAATAGCTCAGTCAGGATGCAGATACCTACTTTGAACAAGAAGGGCAAAGCCCATACGACTCACATGCTTGACCTTGACCTTTATATGACCTTGACCTTCAGGTGACCTTCAAGGTCAAGGTCAAACAACTAAACCTACCAATGACATCATACACAAAGAAAAGCTTTACACATTTTTCCTACCAAAATACATGTGACCTTGACCCAAG
>JAWQFJ010021037.1:0-7500 GCA_034096865.1 Theodoxus fluviatilis | reverse complement strand
GTGTGTGTGTGTGTGTGTGTGTGTGTGTGTGTGTGTGTAAGCATGCATGCATGTGTTGGTACTTCAGTAAGTGCATATGGCTGCCAATCCACAGGTGATACCTCTTCACCCAATAAAATTCTCATACTTATATTCCTTGTCATGAGAAAAGAAATTAACATGTATAGCTTGCAAATGAATTCAAACCTATAGATTAAACATAACAAAGTAAAATAAAGAAAGAAACAAACCAAAATGAAATAGAATAAAATGAAATAAGCCCTGGCTAAAGCATCATTTGGTCAATCAAACAAGGGCTATTCTTTCGCAATGAAAAATCAAATAATAAAAAATAGAAGTACTGGTAACATAGCAACAATTATTAACAGTTAAAAATGCAAAAACTACAAGCTACTTTGCAAGTATGATAAAGAAGTGACAATAGCTACAGTTATAAAACTTCACACTAATACAACTTGTCAAAGAAAATAGTATTTTCCAAGAAGAAAAAAACTGCAATCAGAAAGTTTCTTGGACAAAATAATGAGATCTTGTGTTGTATCTTTCTGTCAGCAATGACTTGGCCTTTGGGAGATGTCTGAGCAAAAAGTGACAGATATTACAGTTACAAGGAAATTATATTTCAATATCTGCTCAATATGCTGAGTGAAAAAATCAAAAGCACATCTGTCCACAAAGCAGCTGGTTTTAAGCAAGGCCACTGCAATCAAGATGAAGACACACCACCTGGTGATTTTCAGCTCTCCAACACAAAACAAAAATGTGCTTGCAGTCAAATTAGATGAAACTTTTCCTAATTGCATTGTAGAGAGCAAAATCAGCAAGAAGAACAAACTGCACTCTTTTGTATAAATTTCAGTCACAGAAAAGCTACAAATGCAAGACAACATCTACCAACAGCATAGAGCTGAGGAATGCAGGCCAGTACTTACTGTGTCTGGTTTGCATCCTAAACCGTCATACAGCATGACTGCCAGTTGATACATAGACTGAAAATCAAAGTCTTTCGACCGGTCAAAATAGTTCAAGGCCTTTTCATAGTTTCCCTGAAAGAGAATGAAAACAGCATTTAGTTTTTTTATGTTGCTTTTCTTTACACATGCTTTTATTTTGGAATTATTTTTGTATAGTTAGCAGGAGAATTATGAGTGGAAACTTTACTAAGAATGTCTTGATTCAAATAAGCTATGATTTATTTTCTTTAACATTTCAAAAAGTTTGAAAAATCATAATTATTACAGGTGTTTCATTATCTTACACATTTCTGAGCAAAATAACAACAATAACAATAACAGCTAATACCCAGAATTCTCTGTTCCAGGAGATGCCCTCCTGGTCGTTATGATAATTCATGAAATACACTGTCTCTTAAGAACAAAGCAGATAAAGACAACCTGACAACTTGACTTGCAAAATAAAAAGAGACCACTGCACAAAACCATCAGTGGTGAGAAAGAATACACATAATTATTTTTCAGAGCCATCATCTGGAGGTACATCTTACCTGCTCATAGTAGAAGATGCCCAGCTGGAAGTATGCCTGATTCTTGCCATCCTTGATCTGCTCCAGAAGGATGGTTTCCACTCGGTTGATGAGTTCCTCATCTGTCAGCTCCTTGAGTGTGGGATGTTCCTTGGTCTCCTGGGCAATGTCGGCAAGGATGGTCCCTTCCCGACTGAACTGAAGTGCATGGTGGGCCACTCCCTGAGGCAGATCCATACTGCTTTCTACAACAGTGAGGTACAGCCAGTACTACTTTCTGCAACAGTGACGTACAGCCGGTACCACTTTGGCAACCTAATCCTCATGTGAAGATGCCCACTTCTGGTTGGTCATGGCAGTTCCATGGGTGCCAGAGTTGCAGACATATGCGACAGAATGAGAATAAAAAATTAAGAAAGTGCTCCATCATTAGGCATTAATGATGCTTCCCAATATAAACTACTGCATCTTCGTTCCAGCAATGACATTGCTTCAGCCCATGTAGGTGTAAAATCGGACACCTGTGAGAAAGGTGAAGTCAAACTACAGTCTGAGCAACCTTTGAAGTGGGGTTGAATGAGCATACTTTATGCGGAAAGGCAATCATGCTGGTACCTGACAATGTAAGCCTATCCATCTGTTTCTATGTCTGTGATCAGGTGCCAGTACAGGACTGATCAAAGGGCGCACTGATGGAAGGGGTAGAGGCTACAGAAATTTGACATAGAGGTGGTTCATTACTTCATAAAACTGCTACCTTGATTTGTATGAACCATGGCATTGTGGGTTTTTTACTGTCAGTCAACACTAATGATACAAGAAGCTTCACTTGTGGTGAGTTGTCTCCTGATCTAGCTTTTTCCTCTCTCTCTGGCATTAGTCAGCAGACACATGAGATTGACTTTTAAAGGAAAATACTACAACTATAAGAGGGCTGTGGAATGAAGGGACTACATGTGAGTGAGTACTCGTCAATAAGTTTGTGCAGAACAGTGACAGTCACCCTTTGAAAAGGATGCCATGGAACCTGGATTGCAGTGGGAAGAGCAGATTTCTATTCAGCCAACCAGTAACCATTTCTGAAGCCTATTTCACCCATCTGTGGAGGAAGGCGAAATAAGGTTGAAAACTTGGTGCAGAGATGGTAATCTGAGACTCACGATGTTCTCAGCTGAGTTCAAGGGAAGGGCAAGGAAACGCTGCTATTTCATACACTTTGTACTTCACACTATTTGCAGGCAGTGAAGCAAGACACATATGTAATCATACAGGTTCATCTAAGCATAGCAACTCTGGAGACAAACTGATCAACATCCATCACACTCCACAATATGATGTACCCTACTGGAATTTACAATATAATTGGGAGACTTTGATTACATCACCTATGTATCTCTATGCCTATAAGTATAAGTTATTTTTGTCCTATTAAAATGTGGTGAAATTTAATTAGTGGTTTAAAAACATTGGAAAAGCAACATCATGTTAAAAAGAAAGGCACAGCTGGAAAGTGAAAATGCATACTTTACTTCAACTTGACCTCCTACCACAATTGACTTTATCCCCCTCTAAATGCAACATTGCTTAGTTTTCTGCACACAAGACAAACCTACAAGTTTGAGTTATTGAACACAGCATGAGCTACGAATCGACGATTATTTACTGCAGTCATTACATCAAAGTCATTAGAAGACAATCCCTAGAGAACTGTAGGGGAGGATACAACAGCAGCACAGCCAACAACCAGCGCGCGCACACACACACACATACGCATGCATGCACACAGAGAGAGAGCCTCAGAGAGAGAGAGAGAGAGAGAGAGAGAGAGAGAGAGAGAGAGAGAGAGAGATTGAATGATCGATTCTTTATTTATCAAGATTGAGATTTTAGGCATTTCTCATAAAGAAATGAAAACATGGATAATTAAGACACAAAATACACAGTAGCTCATCTATGTACAACAATTGGTAAGGTATATATGAAGAATATGATCAACAATGACAAATATTTTAGTAGATGCCTTTGACAACTGTCAGCTCAGTGAGTCTTGAAGTTCAAGCAATACGTGTCATATGTGCAGGCGACAGCAGTGAGATTATCTGAATAGATAATCACGTATGGATGTTTTAAAAGACTTCATGAAAGTATTGTTCCTTCGGTGCAATTGGAGTGGAGAGAGAGAGAGAGAGAGAGAGAGAGAGAGAGAGAGAGAGAGAGAGAGAGAGAGAGAGAGAGAGAGAGAGAGGGGTTATTCGTTTCATTTGTACATCAGTCTTCCCGAAGGCACGTCGAAGATATAATGATAATAATCGACATCACGACCAAAAAATACGATGGACACTAAGTACGTATCACAATCAGATTTGTCATAATCACATTCTCTTTTAAAGTTTCTTGTTCACGATGCCACACCTACGCGCACTCAATTATACACGTCTTTACGAAGATTGCTAGTACCTACCTGATAATGAAGAAAACCGTATAGCGCCTATTCCATTTCTTCAAAAGTTAAAAGGTAACTTCGTTAACTTCAGTGTTGCAAGCCATAAATAATTTAGAGTAGCCTCCCTTGGCTCAAAGGTTGTTCCGTTGCTATGGTGACATTTGACCCGCATATTGGAGTCGAACAAAAAATTCATTGCTTATCCAAATCACACGTTATCCTTAGATCTGACTCATATTAGTTTTAACGTTTTTTTTCTTTTTCTTCTAACAATCGGTGTAGAAGGAGTGCGTATCAGCTCAACTAATCGAGATCCTGCCAAAGACCTGGCAATTGGCCGGAGACGCGTTGTCGTCACTTCCGGAGTTATTTGTAGAAGCCACGTGCTTTCAGCCATGTTGGTAGCAGGATCTTTGTTGGTAGGAGGCGAGCGCTGTCTGCTGCTTAGTTGTGCTTCGGGAGTCGTGCAACCATGCCGACTTCTTGCTTCGTGAAAGATTGTTTTAACAACCATGCAGTTCAGTTCAGTTCAGTCTCTTAACCCTGAGATGGGTTGTTGAGGCACCACTGATGACTTTCGGACAATCTTCCTTCATCGATCTCTATCCTCTGTGGCTCGCTGTGAGTCAGCAAAGGTCAAGCCTGTCCACTCTTTGATGTTGTCTTCCCACCTCTTTCTCTGCCTGCCTCTCCTTCTCCCACCTGGTACGGTACCTTGCAGGATGGTCTTGGCCAGCCCACTGCCTCTTGACACGTGACCGTACCACTTCAGCTTTCTGCTTTTATGTTAGCCGCCATAATTTGATATCAAGGGGGCATGCAGAGAAGAAACCACTATGAAAACGGGTCTGCGTTTGCGAATGGCCACAGCCGAGCCTCAGTTCTGGTAACTGAAAACTGCAGCTGTGACTCCTTTTAATTTGGCAAGGAGGGAAGCGAGCGAGTTCCGCTCCATTTGGGTGATACAAGCGCCACGAGGAAGGGAGGACCTGCGGTAAAAACCCTATTGGGAAAAGCATGGCTCCTACCTTTCCTAGAGTCTCTGGGGACTCGATCAAACGAGTAAACATTCAGTACATGGAAAGCGACATAGGTGGGACATGTAAATCGATGTACAGGATGATAATCGAAGAGGAAAGGTTGGAGGTCGACAAGTGTAGGTGTGTGACACCGCCAATTGAACCTATCCAATATGGTCTCGAAACAAAACCACTAGGGTGGAGTGTACTTCCCAACCCACCGATTGGTACCCGGACAGCAAACCCGGGGAGGGCCGATGGACATCAATCAAACGTGAAAAGAGGGGCGGTACCAAAATTACTTCTTTTCACGATTGAGAGCAGGTCTTCGTACTGTCCAAATGCTCTCCTGATCCTGTTGCTGACTACCTCATTCGTGACATGGTCTTTATATGAGATGTTCAGAATCTTGCGGTAGCATCTCATTTCCAGTGCTTGTATCCGTCTCTGTAGTTCAGATGTGAGTGTCATGGACTCGCATGCATACAAGAATACGGAGATGGCCAGCGTGCGCATGAACCTGATCTTCGACGCGAGAGTGATATTTCTGTCACGTCATATTGGCTTCAACTTTGCCAATGCTGCTGTTGTTTGTGCTATCCTGGACAGTATCTCTGGTTTGGACCCTTCATCAGTCACGATAGATCCATGGTATTTGACGTTGTGCACAGCTTCCAGTTTTTGGCTATTCACTTTGATTTCCATTTTGAAGCCCCGAGGATTGTTCGTCATCACCTTGGTCTTCTCGGCGCTGATCTCCATGTCATATGCCTGTGAGGTCTTGTCCAGGTGCTCGACAAGACTAGTCAGCTCCTCTTCACTTCCTGCTAATCCATCAATGTCATCAGCAAAACGTAAGTTGGTGATCTTTCTGCCACAGATGTTGATCGATCCTTCATGGTCTGCTAGGGCATCAGTCATTATCCTTTCGAGGAAGAGGTTGAAGAGTGTGGGGGAGAGTAGACAGCCCTGTCTGACTCCGACCGTTGTCCTGAACCATTCGCCTGTGGTACCATTGAACGGCTAGGACTGCGCTGGTCGCTCTGTTATAGAGATGTTAACAACCAACAAAAAGACAAATAAATAGGAGTCAAACGCTCCTACTACCGTATACCATCAGTGAAAACCAATCAAGGTCCGATTGTGCAAAGGGTGACCGAAGCCAGACGAAGATGATGGATTTTTTTGTACATACATGTAAGAGATCTGTCCTTCGAGACTCACCCGGCGAAAATGAGCAGACATCTTCCACGAATCCTCCTACGAAGAATCGATAGGCTTCCAAAGACCTATAATCCTTGAACTCTTCCAACGTGTATGCCGATGTTCCGAATACAACATAATTAAATATTTCCGTGGCACTCGTTGTCTGAATGTTCCTCAATTTCGGATCAAGTTGGTCCTTCGTCAACTGGTATGGATGGATGGAGTTTTACGGCCTATCAGCCTTTGTGGGCTAAGTAAGGCCACTGTTCCGAGTCAGCAATCAAGTCACGATGTCCCTGGTTATTCCCCTCTTAACTCACTAGCAACGTAGGTTTTTCAAGCATTTTCAAAAATCTAACAAAAATAGAAAGCCATGAAATAATGACAAAAGCTATATATCAAATAACAGATATTTATTCACTTAATTCAAACAAATCATGATCAAAATGTTTCAATGTGCATGATTTGAGTTATATCTACTGAAATAATGCATGTAATCAGCCAAAAAAGAAAAAGTTCAAAAATCGTCAGTCAAGTTGCAAGAATTGAAAAATGCTGGAATGGTGCCTTCAAAAAAAATTAATCAGAAATGCAAAAACAATGCCAATATATTTACCTATATTCTGATAGCATTTGCAATATAAAAAAGGCACCTAGAAAAGAAAAATCACTATATACATTGATAGATTTTCACGGAAAAGTAGTTGTCGGCCATTTTTGCAAAACATAGGGTGTTCACATAAAAAATTCACTGATTCAAACTCCCCTCAAAAGAAATCATAAAGAAAGGTAACTCACTGTGGAAATGTGGTCCCTACATTATTCTAAACTGGAGTTGCCTCCCTTAGACCATTGGTGAGAATACAGGAATGTTTTGTTGACATCACCGCCCGCAGATCGCCTCAATTTAGTTGACGTCACGTTGACGGGCATCGTTGCTTGAGAGAGTCTAAGTATCGCGTTTTCTTCCTCGCGGACATCACCATAGACAGAAAATTGTATCAACTAACTCTGATTTAGATGTTGGTTTCTTGGCCTAGCCAGCTTACCATGTCGGAGCAGAGCGAAACGATCACTCGTGCATTGAGTTTTGATGTGTGACAGGAACACTCCCCGCAGTGTGTTTTGTATGTGTTGTAAGGTTTTAGCACTAGCTGTAAGTGTAAAAATGGTCAATTATTAATATAATCGGTGATTTTAGTCGGAATGCAACTTTGTTTTGTGTTTTAATGCCATTTTCGTGTCATCATCGACCCAATCTTACAAGTTGTACATTACACCAAGTGCGGGCAAGTTGATCACTCGTCGGCTCTGTGATGAGGTGCACCTATCACCGAGTGCATCGTACA
>JAWQFJ010021036.1:15000-34483 GCA_034096865.1 Theodoxus fluviatilis | reverse complement strand
TTAGTGTGCGAAATCAATGTCATTTTGGAGAGCATCGAATCGATCATTCATTGCCTTCATCATGCTGCTCATACTCGCATTCATTTGAACACTCAGGGATTCAATCCGCTCCTCAAAACTGGGCACACTAGTTTCGTCGCCGGTACTCTCGCTTTGTGGCATTCCCTCGACAGAGTCAGGCCCCGGGTTCTCCTGTACGTCATTGCTACGACGAATTCGCTGGGAAAAGTCAAAGCAAGCAGTCGGAGATTCACTCTGTTTTGCAACGCACGCGATCAACAGGCACAGGTACAGGCTGATACCGAGTAGGCATACTCTGGCTGCTCCCATAGCGGCTTGTTGAGGCCGATTCGAGATCGTTTTCTCAACACCACAAATCACGTCGCCAAGCAGGAAAGCACAAAACAATGCACTGACGGTTGCATCAACATGAAGCGTAAACTTGCCTTTTCGTTCATGGTCGCTGACACGGTGACGCCGCGGCTGGGACGGAGCACAGAACAGTCCGATACGAGCTCTGTACGTCTCTACGTCCGTCCCCATGGCGGGTGCAGGGGGTGAGCACAGTTCACAACGCGAGCAACGATATATTTCCTCCAAGAAAACTTTGAATAATGTGGGAAAAAAAAGTTGAAGTGGACTTTCCAAACTTACTCAGAGTTCGTGTCTTTCACATACTGAGCGGTTGGCGTTGTAAATTTTCCCGAAAACACAAAATCGCAGTCTAATAGCAGAAAGGCGGAGCTCCGGCACACACGTCCAACACTGTTGAAAGCTACGTCGCAAGTGTGTGTGTGAGAGAGAGAGAGAGAGAGAGAGAGAGAGAGAGAGAGAGAGAGAGAGAGAGAGAGAGAGAGAGAGAGAGAGACAGAGAGAGACAGACAGACAGACAGGGTGAGAGAGAGAGAGAGAGAGAGAGAGAGAGAGAGAGAGAGAGAGAGGGTGAGAGAGAGAGAAAGAGAGGGTGAGAGAGAGAGAGACAGACAGACAGACAGTTACGGCATGAATAGTACTACACTGAAAGTACAGAGTCCATGCCAGTACAAGCAATGTATGATATGAAATGACGAAAAGACGCAGAGTTCTTACAACCTTTTATTTCTTTCAGTACAGACATCCCACGTTCAACCCCTATGTGTTTTGCTAGCAGAAGATCATCCCTTTTTCAATGAGTCTCCTGTGTTAGTAGTAGCAGTTTGTTATTAATTACTATATTCCGTTCCAAAGCCTGTTGAGGCATGGGTTATCCGCTGGAAATCAGCACCATTTCTCTAAGCATCACCAAGACTTAGCAAGCTGGAAATCAGCACCATTTCTTTAAGCATCACCAAGACTTAGCAAGCTGGAAATCAGCACCATTTCTCTAAGCATCACCAAGACTTAGCAAGCACATCAAGGACAAGCCTGTTCCTGGGGTCATGACATGACAGTGGACGCAATACACACTCCATGTAACAACATGAGTCATCTGAAATATTTGATTTTCAATAATGATGCATAAAAAGAAAAGGTTATGACTGATTTAAAGGGCAACGTTTTTCATGACACTCATACGTACACAAAGAAACTAAAAACCAAACTCAAGAATTTTAGTACAAATTCAATCTAGTGGATGCAAATTCACTTGAGAAATCAACCAAATAATTGACCAGTTTTAAGAAAAACAAAAAGAAATCCTCCCCCCCCCCCTCTTCACCCTTCCAAACAAAATTGTTTACTTTGTGAGTTAAACTGCACAGTTTCAACTAACACATAATTGAACAAGCCGATGTGTAAATGGGGGGGGGGGGTGTGTGTGTGTGTGTGAGGAAACACAGGCAGAGCATTTATGTTTAACACGTAGTAACTGAAAGCTCAGTCAGCAGCAAAAGAAAGGTACTTCATTTCCAAAGTGCATCTTTGGGGGAGTGGAAAAATCGATCACAACCAATCCTCCAGTGCTGTTAGCACAACCAAGCAACTGTGCCACCAATCCACCCAGCACTGTCTAAATCCCCTGTAACTGTCAACTTTGGCATAAGGAAAAGGAATAAACAACACTACCACATGTCATAGAAATGTTAACCATTCCACCCAGCCCTGTTTTAACACCCAACATATGTCAACTTTGGCATAAGAAAAAGGAATAAACAACACTACCACATGTCATAGAAATGTTAACCATTCCACCCAGCCCTGTTTTAACACCCAACACATGTCAACTTTGGCATAAGAAAAAGGAATAAACAACACTACCACATGTCATAGAAATGTTAACCATTCCACCCAGCCCTGTTTTAACACCCAACACATGTCAACTTTGGCATAAGAAAAAGGAATAAACAACACTACCACATGTAAAAAATGTGAACGACATCGTTACTCACTTCCGAGTCCCTTTACTGTCGAACCGTTTGATGACAATAAATGGTGGTTCCCTGTTGGTTGGGCCCAGGAACAGACACACTGTTTCGCCCGACTTCACTTGTAAGAGGTGAATAAACAGAGAAATCCGAACCCGATATTGCTCAGACCACTTCTAGTTATTGTTCAAGATAGACAAGTGGACGAACTGAAGACTTTCACACATTAGGACATACCACTGTAGATTCCCATTTCAACATTTATTCTTCTGATAAATGCAAGTCACGTCCATGTTACAACATGCTGAGTCAAAGACTGAAAATGACGTAATTAGGAGGGACAATGAGGAACAGTCATGAAGGGGTTGTCTCTCTTAGATTACATTCCCAAACATCTCCCTTTTTTTCTTTTTTCTTTTTCTTTTTTTTCGAAAACATGTATCTGGAGAACTGTCCTGGCACTGTTGACGAATAAATGTAGTTCCAGGTACTGTTTTGTATTTTTGTCTCAAACAGTTAGTACTACTACTACTACAACAAATAAAACACTTTGAAGAACTCAACATTTCAGTGAGACTCTTTTAACCAAATTAACGTAATAAATTTCCTGAAAGGTCGACTTCTTCCAATTACTGTTTAGGAAGAAATTTGTCAGTCACAAACCCAAAAGTCCCTCCATTATAAACTGATTTTCTCTTTAGAATGAAAATTTTAGAATAAACAGACTTTAATTTATATCTACAATCCTCTCGCTCCCAAGTCAAATAATTATCACTACCAGTGAATTAGTAACCCAACTTGACGGCTATAAAATCCAACACATATAAAGTAATCCATGGAAAATTTGTAATCCAATCCAGCACACTCGTGGAATAATACTGGAGTATGTGCACACAATGCTATATTCACCACAGCACCCACATTCACACGCACATAAGTCATAAGGCGGAGAAACCTCAACGCCTTCACTTTGCTCTGTTTTTAACACATTGGTTGTGCAAAAACTGCGCACACACTTCTTCCTCCCTGAAACGAGCTGGTTTGGAAGCTGTGTACCCAGCAGACGATCTTGTAACTCGCTTGTCGGGCGTAGCGACTTCCTTCGGATCGCCGGTGTCAGCGGGTTCTGATGACTCTTCTGCTGGCGGTAGATCTGGCATGACGATCTCCTGCGGAGGAGGGAGTTGTTGTAGGTGTTTTCTATTACGGCGCAAGACTCCACCTGGTGAGTTGACCAGATAGGTACGGTTTTCTTGATCTGCGGCGACAATAGTGCCGTGATTCTTCCAGCTGTTCTCGGAATCCATCTTGATCAGAACGTCGTCTCCCGGTTTCAGTTCAGACAGAGGCTTGGCACTGTGCCGTCTGTCGTAACAGAACTTGTAGCTCTCCTTAGCTTTCCGGTCTGCTTGACGTATGTCTGCGTCTTTGACAGGGAAAGGAATCAGGTTTTCTGGGAGTTTGGGGATCAAGGTTTTGAGCGTTCTCCCCATCAGGGCAACTGCAGGACTAACCCCCGTGCTGGAGTGAGGGGTAGACCTGTAGTTCATCAAAGCGATCTCAAACGACCGCTGTTGCAGTAGCGTCTTTGCTACTTTCACTGCACTTTCAGCCGCTCCATTTGCTTGTGGGAAACCTGGGCTGCTGGTCATGTGGTTGAAGTCAAATTCCTGTGCAAAATGCCGGAATTCTGCACATTGGAATTGTGGTCCGTTATCACTCACTAGAGTGTCTGGAATCCCATGAGTAGCGAACAGCTGAGTCATTTTCTTGATAATGACTGCGGATGTTGTAGAATGGAGGGGCAGTACCTCCAGCCATCTTGAGTAGTAGTCCACGACTACCAGGTACTCTCTGCCCTGGTGAGTGCACAAATCTGCTCCCAATCGTTGCCATGGTCGTTCTGGTAATGGAGTTGGTCGTAGCGGCTCGTTTTTCTGTGACTGTCGCTTTTGTCGGCACTCTTTGCACGTGTCAATGAGGTTCTTTAGGTCTCTACTCAGTCCTGGCCACCAGACTGATGACTGAGCATTCTGGCGGCATTTGTGAAGACCTTGATGAGTCCCATGCAGTTTGTTCAGCACCTCTTCACGCTGACTTCTTGGAACTACAATTCTGCCATTGTAGACCAATAGTCCTCGGATAAGCGACAGTTCTCCCTGTGCTTGGTGAAACGCTTGAAGATTGGCTGACGGTTTCACTGGCCAACCTCTCAGGACGTACTCCATGACTTGTTGCAGTTCCGGGTCATGGACTGTTGCTGCACGAAGCTTTTCCAGGCGCTGTGGGGTAACAGGCCAACCCGACTCCACTGAATCAACATAAGCAGCCATTGTTTCAGCGGTTTCTTCATCCTCTGCTGTGTGCGGCACTGGGCTCCTGGACAGAGCGTCGGCGATGATGATCTGCTTGCCCGGCACATGAACAACTTGTGCCTTGAACCGCATCAGTCGGATCAGTAGTCTCTGGCACCTCACTGGGGCTTTGTCAATGTCTTTGTTCTTCATCAGCGGAACCAAGGGCTTATGGTCGGTTTCGAGCACAAAACTGTCCAGCCCAATCAGGTATTTGGCGAACTTCTCGCACGCCCATGTGGACGCTAGGCACTCTTTTTCTATCTGAGCGTATCGCTGTTCTGCATCAGTCAGAGTTCTGGATGCGTATGCTATGGGAACAAGCTTGTCTCCATGCCACTGTAACAGTGCTGCACCCAAGCCATAGCTACTGCTATCAGCGCTCACCACAGTCTTTCTCTCTGAGTTGTAGAATCCCAGGGCTTGTGTTCTCCAGTTCTCCAGATACATGTTTTCGAAAAAAAAAGAAAAAGAAAAAAGAAAAAAGGGAGATGTTTGGGAATGTAATCTAAGAGAGACAACCCCTTCATGACTGTTCCTCATTGTCCCTCCTAATTACGTCATTTTCAGTCTTTTGAAATCAACACAAATCCTCACACTGCCGTTGGGTTTGACAACAGGTACCATAGGAGCACACCAGTCAGTGGCCTCCTTTACTTCTTGGATAATGCCTGCTTTTTTCATGCGTTGCAGTTCAGCTTTAACCTTTTTCTGCAAAGGAAAGGGAACTCGTCGCGCTGTCGTGACGCAGTAGGGATTGATTCCTGGTTTCATTTTGATGTCCACCGGATCCGTTTTCAAAAGTCCAGTTGCACCAAAAACATTCTCGTGTACTTCTTCTACACGTTTCACAAGGCCCATCTTCTCTGCGACATTTCTGCTCAACAGGTTGCTACCTGTACGATTTCTGACCACAATGACTCTGTACTTGAAAGTCTTGTTCTTTACAGTGCTCTTTGCAAAGAATTCTCCACGTGTGGTCAGTTTTCCTCCCGGTGATGTCGAATTTATTCTTGTTTGCTTCAGCCTCGGCTTGATGCTGAAATTGTCGAATGTCTTGTCATTGATGATCGTGATGTCAGCGCCCGTGTCGATTTTAAACCTGACGTCATTCCCTTTTATCTTCAGGGTAATGGTCCATGGCTGCGTGTTGTCTGTGATAACGCTGTCTAGTGTTTGAATCTCATCTTCAGAGTTGTCTTCCTCTATCTCGCGTACACTGTGGCACATGCGCTCAAAGTGTCCCCTTTTGTTGCATTTTCTACATGATCTCTCTTTTGCTGGACACTGTCTCTCTTGTCCATGTTCATATCCACACCGTCCACATTTACGGGTGTCTTGGTTCTGCTGGCGATATGTCCCTCGGCCCCTACCCCTACGAGGATAGGCCTCTCGGTTTCTCAATCCACCTTCACCTCTCTGTCTGCCTCTACCTCTGGTCTCATCAACTGAAGCGGCGGCTGCGCCTCCTTCTTGCTGCTTCATTTGTAGTTTGATTTGCTCATGCTGTCTCGCAATTTCAAGTGCTTTCTCTAGATTGAGATCATGAATCAACTGCAGCTTCTCTTTCAGTTTGTAGTCATTCAATCCAACAACAAGTCTGTCCCGAACTTGATCTTCAGTATCTTTGTATTCACAGTGAGCAACGAGGGCACGAAGAGAACGATAGAATTCTTCTATTGTTTCTGACTCTTTCTGTCTTCTTTCTTGAAACTTTGTTCTCTCATAAATTATGTTCCTTTTCACCAAGAAGTAGGAGTCAAATTTACTCACGACTGTTTCGAAGTCTTTGTCATCTTCCTCGACTTCTCTGACGTCTTCTCCCTCTCCAACGGTCTTCTTGCCGAACTTCAGTATTTCAAATATCTTCTCAGATTCCTCTCCCATCACATAAAGCAACGTGTCTCTTTGGGTTTCTGGCTCTTCCTTTGACAGTTTACTTGCATTTCGGTAGCGACGAAACTGTTTGATCCAATGAGACCATTCTTCAGGCTTGAACGAGAAGTGTGGCGGCGGTTGAAGGTTCTGCATCTTGATAGTTCTTTTGAAGTTCCCGTCGATGAGTCAAATTTTTATCACTGTTGACCAAAACGGAATCCCACTTCTGACACCATGTTCAAGATAGACAAGTGGACGAACTGACGACTTTCACACATTAGGACATACCACTGTAGATTCCCATTTCAACATTTATTCTTCTGATAAATGCAAGTCACGTCCATGTTACAACATGCTGAGTCAAAGACTGAAAATGACGTAATTAGGAGGGACAATGAGGAACAGTCATGAAGGGGTTGTCTCTCTTAGATTACATTCCCAAACAGTTATATTTGTGACCAATGACCTACTTCACGTGAGTAATCTCATAAAGAGCATTGAAATAAATCACAATTCCTTTTGGTGCACTTTTGACCAAATGCATTTTTGAACCACATGCAGAATATCACAATTTTCACCGATGTAGAAGATGGATGACGTTTCCTCTGCCATGCCCTAAACACCATCAGTGATGCAAAATATCGCCATTCTCATTCACTGGGGAGAGGATAGATAAGTCTTGGCTGCCCCTGTCATATCAGCAATCATGATTTAATGATTCTCAATGACCGGAAGATGGAGAAAGTGTGTCAGGAAAACTCCTTACAGCTGGCTTGAATTACGGGAAAAGGCAACTTCATCTCTAGAAATTTGCAATCCTGCTCTTCTGGATCTGCAGGGCAGGCAGGAACATCACATGATTGATGATCCGTGAAATAAAGTGAAGCACTGACGTACTCTCTTTCACACACACAACAACACCCAATGCAGTTGATACCTTGTGTGATCATAAAAGTTACTGGAGATTATGAATCACACATGAATCACTTGTAGAGAAGAATCAATTATTTTACAGCTACCCTTTATAACCGATGCATTGTTCATGATTGAAATGACAATTTCAAAGATCCATGAAATTATTGACAGTAGAAAACTCACACCAATATCCCAACGCATCCATCTCAACTGCCTCTACCAGAGACAGTGTGTATCAGGCAATCTCACATATACGTACGTGTATATGCAGGGGGAAATATAAAGGATGAGAGGCAGCTTTCACCAGGAGGGACAGGGAATGATTCTTGTGAGAAAGACGCCAGTACTTCTGCTCACCCCGAAAAGAACAGGATAGACAAGGGGACACAATGCCATCATCGTGTGGAATGGCATTTCAGTAGCGGGACATGGATTAATCCCAGCATCCTCCCAGTGATGACCAGTGGAGAGAAGCAGTCGCAGAAAGCTGCAGCGGCAGACACCAGCTGAAGGCTACAACTGGACTTGGCAACTTTTGCTGTTGTCTCTTTGTGGGGAAATTCTTTTTGGCTGGAAATTGTGTGACCACCCATAACAAATCCAGTCCCGAATTGATTGTTTTGCCTGAAGATGCAATTATATATATATATATATATATATATATATTGTTTACCTGCAGTCTCTTCTGATTAATTTGATGCAAGTATGAGCACTGCAGGATCAAAATTGTGTAAGTTATGAACATTTAAAGGTAGATATTGTGCCAGTGGCGATTTTGACAAAAAGGGCCACTAGTTTTTCCCACACTAGTGCTACATATTGCAGGCAAACTGTTAAAACTTTTTTGGTGGGTGGGTGGGGGGTAGGGGTGGTTAATTATCCAAGGGCATGAAAACTTGGTATCCCAAATACACTTTTCTGCAAAGCATGCAACAGCTTCAGATCCGTTTACTGCTGTAAGTGGTGCAAAGTAAAGCAGCTGGCACAAGAAATGACTGGCTTCGTGCTGGTGGGCAACAAATTTGCTCAAACTAGAACAGAAAAATTGCATTCCACGTGTGAAAAAGAAAAGCTTCAAGCAAAATTTATATGAACAAACCCAGCAAATGAGGTGAAACGAAAAACAGGATTATGGTAACCAAGCAAAAAAAAAAATCATTATTACTGAAAACCACATCTATTTCGAGACGCAAGATTAATGGCAACACTCTAAGGCAACTCTTTGACTGTTAATGTCCCCAAACCAAACCAACTCACCATGAACATGAAACCAACAGGTAGAGCTTAGAATGATACGAGAGAAAACCATGCAAAACATTTGTCATCACAAAGCAAAGGCGCAGTAACTGGAAATGTGATCACAGGTGTATGGGGGAAGTGATATCAAAGCACTGGAATGTTTCCTTCTCGTCTACACAAGATATTGACGTTGCTTCTCTTCTGATAAGCTCATTAGGGCCGTCATTCAATCCCTTCTATGCCCTGAAGAGGCTGCTCCAATGTAAAGTGGGACGT
Organism: Theodoxus fluviatilis; assembly: GCA_034096865.1. Classification (NCBI taxonomy): domain Eukaryota; kingdom Metazoa; phylum Mollusca; class Gastropoda; order Cycloneritida; family Neritidae; genus Theodoxus; species Theodoxus fluviatilis. Next base: position 25,479 of record JAWQFJ010021036.1, on the reverse strand, counting down.
GGATGACTGTCTGGGTAGTGGACGCATGTCTGGGTAGTGTTACGGGGATCCACAAAAACGAAATAAAAATAGTTCCCGGGTTACTTACACGTCTTTATGTCCAACATAAAAATACTCGTAACAGGGGGTAGAAAACAAAAAAAAAAGAGTTACATTTACATACGGCTCAAGCACAACATTCTAATTAACTCAATCTTATAAAATTACATCTACTCTCTTCACATACTCAACTCCCAACGGGAAAAAAAATAAAAGCACAAGTAAAATTTCGGTCAGCCTTTTTACATAAAAACATAAAATATGTAGGTCAGCCCTCGACTAGTTAAAAAGCTATCGACCCGTGTAAAAATCTCGCACCAACCTTTTACCAACACTGCCTGCTCTCTCTCTCTCTGCCCGTCTCTGCTGTGTGTGCAGTGCCGATCTCTCTTCTGTTCGTCTGCTTCTCTCTCTCTCTCCTGCGTCTGCTTCTCTTTTCTCTTCCTCTGCCTCTCTCTTCTCTTCGTCTGCTTCTCTCTTGTGTGGGGACCGATCTCTCCCCTCTCCTCTCAGTAGGCGAACCGATCTCTCCCCTCTCCTCTCAGTAGGTGGACTGATCTCTCCTCTCAGTAGGCGGATTGATCTCTCCCCTCTCCTCTCAGTGGGCGGACTGATCTCTCCTCTCAGTAGGCAGACCGATCTCTCCTCTCAGTGGGCGGACTGATCTCTCCTCTCAGTAGGCGGACTGATCTCTCCTCTCTCCTCTCAGTAGGCAGACCGATCTCTTCTCTCTCCTCTCAGTGGGCGGACTGATCTCTCATCTCTCCTCTCACTCTCAGTAGGCAGACCGATCTCTTCTCTCACCTCTCAGTAGGCGGACTGATCTCTGTCCTCTTGCGCTCTCCTATATCGCCATCCTCTCACAACCAACTCACGATCATTTCTGCTCACCACAACTCACCTTCCGAGCGAACACCGTTCACCACCCCGGGGCAGAACTCCCATCCACCCTCTACTTCAATTTCTATGCAGTCGTTGGACTACCAACTTCACCAGCAAAAATCAAGTCTCTCTCAGGTGAGATACTTCCGAAAACCTATTTCCCCATTACAGTAGTGGATGAATGGGTAGTGGATAAATGTCTGGGTCTAGTGTGTACATTGCACTTACCAGACTGAGGATCAACTCACAGGAAACAGATGGAGTACATCTAGACAAGGAAAACTATCATCACGCACTACTACCACACTGTCAGGAAACTAATAGCTCACCCTGATCTTCATCCTCTCCCCTTTGTTATTCTCTCTCACTTACAGAGTTTGCATTCATAGACTTTAGTCTAATCTAAAAACTCAACCAACAAAAAAGGGAAATGAATATCCTGACCCTATTTTTAAAAATGTGGGTGGGGTGGAGGGAGGGCTTCAAAGAAAAGGAGAGAAGATCAACAATGATGAAGACTCAACAAGGCAAAAGCAGCAGTAGGCACCAGGAAGACGGAGTGATGGTTTCTCCTTTCAAGATGGCACCGTCTCGCCCTAACTCTACTGGGGCAGCTGTTGGAAACCAGTGGATCTATGTCTAAACCTTGGTATGCATGTCCTCGAAGTTCTTTGACCTTCTCTGAATTTCAGCTTAAAAAACCAACTCCCTGACGTTGGCTGTACAAAGATACAGAGAAAATCCCGTCGGTGACACCTTCATCCATCACATGGACAGTGGCACCCTCACTACCACTGGCACTGAACTAGCACAGCAGTCTGGGAATGTCAAAGAGCAGTGGAAAGAACCTGGCTATAAGAGTGACAACAATGTACTTGGGAATTGCACATGGGTTCATATACTGCAAGAGCTGAAATGATCACTGGCAAGTAAAGAAAAATCTGTATGAGATGCCAACATGTCAAAGCCCAGATTTCCATGCAAAATTGCTTGTAGGGGAAGAATTGAGGGACTGAAGCTTCTGAACTCCTCTCGAACAAGCAGGAGGCTATTTTGTGATAGAGCACAACATTCACTTCTATCTTCACAGCTGTTCACCTCTTTTGCTGGCTGTCTCAAAACTAAACAGCTTTGAATAATCTGCTACATTCAATTGCAAATTTGAATATTGATACAAATTAGAAACATCATTTCAAAAATAAAGCCTCACTACAGAATATAATGAGTAAAAATAAACGGTCTTAATCCAATCATGTTACCAATGCAATAAACACAAAATGTGCTCAAACATGGGCCCAAAAATTTAATAACTCAACCACATGAATACACATCCAATACATCTTGCAGGCAATCAAGAAAATAAAAGTACATCCAGAAGAAAACCGCCATGATATGATATGTGCATGGAAACATGTACATCATGTGATACAAAACTATCACTGGAAAACGCCAAGTCAGGCTTGTGGAAACATTAATTAATCAACAACAGCCTGGACGCCAGCAATGACAAATGTCCAGTCAGACGCTCTTCAAATATCGATCACTTTGTTCAGTACGTATGAACTTCTCTCAATCCTACTTCTCCTTCTCACTCACTTTCATTCATCTCCCATCTGAGCCCTTCCTGTATCATTTCCATCCAGTCATAAGCCATGGTTTGGGTTTTATTTTTTCCTCCTCTACAAACTTCTTGGTCTCTCTCTCTCTCTCTCTCTCTCTCTCTCTCTCTCTCTCTCTCTCTCTCTCTCTCTCTCTCTCTCTCTCTCTCTCTCTCTCTCTCTCTCTCTCTCGTATTCAACTAACAAGTCATTCTTATTTTAGTTTCATTCGGATCAGCCATTATCACCCACACCATTTTTGCAAGATCATTTCCTGTTATGGATGATCGGTCAAGAACTGTTGCTGTTCCAACTGCTCTACATTCAGGACACATCCACCTTTCCCTTGTACAGGGTCTGACCAAGGGGCCCAGTGATCAGGGGGTGAATGATAGGGTGTTTAAGCCCCAGACAAGGGTGAGAGGTTACAATGGAAAAAACGTATATGCGTCCCTTTATCCTTCACTGTCATATTCACTCTTTGTCAACTTGGGCATTTTCTTTCCTCATTCATCCACTTGTTTCCCCTGTATCTGAGTATGTCCTTTGTGCTGTGCCATCCACACTGCTGCGGTGTTGGGAGGAAAGCCTAATTCAGTCAAGTCTGAACAAGCACTCCACACAACCCTGTGTGCACGCTGCATGGAGGTCACTCCACGCGGCAAGCAACGAATCTCACAGCTCGTGGTCCAGGAGAAGACTGACATGCTTCAAGTGTCCAAATCCTTTTCTCCTTCACTGGATGGTTTTCTGGAAGCTGTATGGGGATGATAGATGCGCAGACATGAGTGCAGGGTTTGAAAACTCAGATCCAAGTTCCTGGAGGGTTTCAGCAGATGACAATACATGTATCCACTCCAAGCTGTCACAGTAACAGTGATCAAAGCATGAATGTTCCACATCAACCACCTCCCCACAATTCACACCCAAATGCAGTGGCAGTAGCAGCCCTATTGAAGTCCAGGTGTGGATGTCCAAGTGAAGAACACTGCAAACTTGGCCAGATTCTTTCAGTTCCAAGTATAAACACAGCCTCATGTTTGGAGGCACTGGCTAGCAAGAACCGATTTAGCTGGGGCATGGATCACAGACAAAGGGGTTCACTCAAAGTCAGACATGGTAAACAGCACTCACAAATGGTTTGGTCAGCCTCAAATATAGCCAGGGTCACAAAGGATGTGAAGATGGATTTCCGATTCCTGGTTGTCACTGTAGAAAGACAGTCTCTTTCTTCAAAAGTTTATCCGTATTTGAGGGTCACACAGTAGGTCTGATGGCAACATCAATGTCAAACCTTCATCCACATCAGAAAATTCAAGAAACTTGCATATACATGCTCAAACATGAAAGCATACACACACACACACACACACACACACACACACACACACACACACGCTCGAGTGCACACAAGCAAGATACAGTCACACAACATTCACATAAAGGCAACTGGAACAGCCACTCAGGTGCACACAGCTGACGGATGCAGGGGGAGAATACATAGCCACCAGTGGATAAGCTGGCTCCAGATAGAGCAATGCTGTGAACATCCCAGCCCCCTCCAACATTTCACAGCACCACATGGTTCTAGATTTCCCAAAGTCTGGCAAGCACACCCCCAGCATCTGCCTCAACAGACAGGCAGCTGTGGTGGTCAGCGCTAATAACACAGGGAGGTCCTCCACAAGAAGGGAAGACTGCCTGTCCATGTCCCAATTAGCCAGACAGAGGGAGGTGATGGTGGGTGTGATGGTGTCCTGATGCCAAGCATTGTCAGGCAGGCACTCAGACTGATGGAAACCTGTAGATTTCTCCTCTACTCCCTGCGCCACTTTTCCCACAGCGGCCTAGCTCTGAAATTACAAATAAATGAATGAATGAATGAATGAATGAATGAATGAATGAATGAAGCAAGCGAACAAATAAATGAAGGAAAAGAGAAAGAAAATGAGAGAAAGAAATAAATCAGTATTCTCAATAACCAGGGGTGAAAAATGAACATGTCAGTGGATCAACTCCTGATGTATTTTGCACTCATACTTGATAATCAAAGAGTCAACATGATGAGAAGCAAACTATTTGCACTTTCGTGTGTGTGGCAGCGAAGTCCTGTGATATAAAAAGGGTGAGTAGATGGGTAGAGGAGAGGGGGGAGGGAGAGGAAGGTTGGAGGATTGGGGGTGGGTGGGGTGGTGGGAGAGAGAGAGTGAGAGAGAGAGAGATGAGAGAGAGAGAGAGAGAGAGAGAGAGAGAGAGAGAGAGAGAGAGAGGGGGGGGGGTGAGAGAGAGCGACAGACAGACAGACAGACAGAGAGGATGGGTGAAACGGACAGAAAATGTAGGGCAACACAATGGAACAAGTAATTCTTCAACAGGTCAAAAGTGGACCTCTGGAGTGCAAAGGTCAAGGTAAAAAAAAAGTAAGGGTACAGGTTATCGTTCTCTACAGCAACTTTCACCCTCCACTTAGGTCTGGTCTCAAACTGCCTGACATCCTCTCCTTACCCAGTCATCATAGTGCGACACAGCAGTCTAGTCATCCTGAGCAGGGACTGAACCAAAGCACCCAAATACCTTCAACAGTTCCAACAACAAATCTGCATCGCTTTGAAAATGATGTACTAATTTCATATTTTCCCCAAAAACGGTCATATGATGCACACGTGCATGCACACAATCACACACAGGCATGCTTGTCTAAACCAAAACAACCAAATATATAAACACACTGTACATGCATGTGTGTGCATGACACACACACACACACACACACACACACACACACACACACACACACACACACACACACACATACACACACACACACTTGGAATAAGAGTTTGGTATTACAAGATCAACTTTGTATACACTGACATTTATTTCAAATGCCTCTCTCACCTCCACCTCATCTCACAACGAAGCATAGCTACATAGAACTTAGAAGGAAACCAACATCACAAAGCATAGCTAGCTACACAGAAGGAAATACCACAACAAAGCATAGCTACATAGAACTTAGAAGGAAACCAACATAACAAAGCATAGCTACACAGAAGGAAACATGACAACAAAGCATAGCTACACAGAAGTAAACCACCACAACAAGCATAGCTACATAGAAGGAAACACCACAACAAAGTATAGCTACACAGAAGGAAACCACCATAACCAAGCATAGCTACACAGAAGGAAACCATCGCAACAAAGCATAGCTACACAGAAGGAAACATGACAACAAAGCACAGCTACACAGAAGGAAACCACCACAACAAAGCAAAGCTACACAGAAGGAAACCACCACAACCAAGCATAGCTACACAGAAGGAAACACCACAACAAAGCAAAGCTACACAGAAGGAAACCACCACAACCAAGCATAGCTACACAGAAGGAAACACCACAACAAAGCATAGCTACACAGAAGGAAACATGACAACAAAGCACAGCTACACAGAAGGAAACCACAAACACAAAGCATTGCTACACAGAAGGAAACCACCACAACAAAGCACAGCTACACAGAAGGAAACCATTGCAACAAAGCATAGCTACCCAGAAGGAAACCACAACAACAAAGCATTGCTACCCAGAAGGAAACCACAAACACAAAGCATTGCTACACAGAAGGAAACATGACAACAAAGCACAGCTACACAGAAGGAAAACAAAACAACAAAGCAAAGCTACACAGAAGGAAACCACCACAACCAAGCATAGCTACACAGAAGGAAACATGACAACAAAGCACAGCTACACAGAAGGAAACCACCACAACAAAGCATAGCTACACAGAAGGAAACATGACAACAAAGCACAGCTACACAGAAGGAAACCACCACAACAAAGCATAGCTACACAGAAGGAAACATCACAACAAAGCATAGCTACACAGAAGGAAACATGACAACAAAGCACAGCTACACAGAAGGAAACCACCACAACAAAGTATAGCTACACAGAAGGAAACCACCACAACAAAGCATAGCTACACAGAAGGAAACATGACAACAAAGCACAGCTACACAGAAGGAAACATGACAACAAAGCATAGCTACACAGAAGGAAACATCACAACAAAGCATAGCTACACAGAAGGAAACATGACAACAAAGCACAGCTACACAGAAGGAAACCACCACAACAAAGCACAGCTACACAGAAGGAAACCACCACAACCAAGCATAGCTACACAGAAGGAAACCACCACAACAAAGCACAGCTACACAGAAGGAAACCACCACAACAAAGCACAGCTACACAGAAGGAAACCACCACAACAAAGCACAGCTACACAGAAGGAAACACCACAACAAAGCAAAGCTACACAGAAGGAAACCACCACAACCAAGCATAGCTACACAGAAGGAAACATGACAACAAAGCACAGCTACACAGAAGGAAACCACCACAACAAAGCATAGCTACACAGAAGGAAACATGACAACAAAGCACAGCTACACAGAAGGAAACCACCACAACAAAGCATAGCTACACAGAAGGAAACATCACAACAAAGCATAGCTACACAGAAGGAAACCACCACAACAAAGTATAGCTACACAGAAGGAAACCACCACAACAAAGCAAAGCTACACAGAAGGAAACCACCACAACCAAGCATAGCTACACAGAAGGAAACATGACAACAAAGCATAGCTACACAGAAGGAAACATGACAACAAAGCATAGCTACACAGAAGGAAACACCACAACAAAGCATAGCTACACAGAAGGAAACATCACAACAAAGCATAGCTACACAGAAGGAAACCACAACAAAGCATAGCTACACAGAAGGAAACATCACAACAAAGCAAAGCTACACAGAAGGAAACCACCACAACAAAGCATAGCTACACAGAAGGAAACATCACAACAAAGCACAGCTACACAGAAGGAAACCACCACAACAAAGCATAGCTACACAGAAGGAAACCACAACAAAGTATAGCTACATAGAAGGAAACCACAACAAAGCACAGCTACACAGAAGGAAACCACCACAACAAAGCACAGCTACACAGAAGGAAACCACCACAACAAAGCACAGCTACATAGAAGGAAACCACCACAACAAAGCACAGCTACACAGAAGGAAATCACCACAACAAAGCACAGCTACACAGAAGGAAACCACCACAACAAAGCACAGCTACACAGAAGGAAACATGACAACAAAGCATAGCTACACAGAAGGAAACCACCACAACAAAGCATAGCTACACAGAAGGAAACCACAACAAAGCATAGCTACACAGAAGGAAACATGACAACAAAGCATAGCTACACAGAAGGAAACATCACAACAAAGCATAGCTACACAGAAGGAAACATCACAACAAAGCATAGCTACACAGAAGGAAACACCACAACAAAGCACAGCTACACAAAAGGAAACATCACAACAAAGCATAGCTACACAGAAGGAAACATCACAACAAAGCACAGCTACACAGAAGGAAACCACCACAACAAAGCAAAGCTACACAGAAGGAAACATCACAACAAAGCATAGCTACACAGAAGGAAACCACCACAACAAAGCACAGCTACACAGAAGGAAACATCACAACAAAGCATAGCTACACAGAAGGAAACCACCACAACAAAGCACAGCTACACAGAAGGAAACCACCACAACAAAGCAAAGCTACACAGAAGGAAACATCACAACAAAGCACAGCTACACAAAAGGAAACATCACAACAAAGCATAGCTACACAGAAGGAAACCACCACAACAAAGCAAAGCTACACAGAAGGAAACACCACAACAAAGCACAGCTACACAAAAGGAAACATCACAACAAAGCATAGCTACACAGAAGGAAACCACCACAACAAAGCAAAGCTACACAGAAGGAAACATGACAACAAAGCACAGCTACAAAGAAGGAAACATGACAACAAAGCATAGCTACACAGAAGGAAACATCACAACAAAGCATAGCTACATAGAAGGAAACATCACAACAAAGCATAGCTACATAGAAGGAAACATGACAACAAAGCACAGCTACAAAGAAGGAAACACCACAACAAAGCACAGCTACACAGAAGGAAACCACCACAACAAAGCACAGCTACATAGAAGGAAACACCACCACAAAGCACAGCTACATAGAAGGAAACCACCACAACAAAGCACAGCTACACAAAAGGAAACATCACAACAAAGCAAAGCTACACAGAAGGAAACCACCACAACAAAGCACAGCTACACAGAAGGAAACCACCACAACAAAGCATAGTTACACAGAAGGAAACATGACAACAAAGCAAAGCTACACAGAAGGAAACATCACAACAAAGCAAAGCTACGTAGAAGGAAACATGACAACAAAGCATAGCTACACAGAAGGAAACGACCACAACAAAGCAAAGCTACACAGAAGGAAACATCACAACAAAGCACAGCTACACAGAAGGAAACATGACAACAAAGCAAAGCTACACAGAAGGAAACATGACAACAAAGCAAAGCTACACAGAAGGAAACCACCACAACTAAAGCATAGCTACACAGAAGGAAACGACCACAACAAAGCACAGCTACACAAAAGGAAACATCACAACAAAGCATAGCTACACAGAAGAAAACCACCACAACAAAGCATAGCTACACATAAGGAAACGCAACAGAGCATAGCTACACAGAGGGAAACCATCGCAACAAATCATAGCTACACAGAAGGTAACCACCACAACAAAGCATAGCTACACAGAAGGAAACATCACAACAAATCATAGCTACGTAGAAGGAAAACATGACAACAAAGCATAGCTACACAGAAGGAAACATCACAACAAAGCATAGCTACGTCGAAGGAAAACATCACAACAAAGCATAGCTACACAGAAGGAAACACCACAACAAAGCATAGCTACACAGAAGGAAACCACCACAACAAAGCATAGCTACACAGAAGGAAACACCACAACAAAGCACAGCTACACAGAAGGAAACATCACAACAAAGCATAGCTACACAGAAGAAAACCACCACAACAAAGCATAGCTACATAGAAGGAAACCACCACAACAAAGCATAGCTACACAGAAGGAAAACACCAAAACAAAGTATAGCTACACAGAAGGAAACACCACAACAAAGCATAGCTACATAGAAGAAAACCACCACAACAAAGCAAAGCTACACAGAAGGAAACACCACAACAAAGCATAGCTACACAGAAGGAAACACCACAACAAAGCATAGCTACATAGAAGGAAACCACCACAACAAAGCAAAGCTACACAGAAGGAAACACCACAACAAAGCATAGCTACACAGAAGGAAACCACCACAACAAAGTATAGCTACACAGAAGGAAACACCACAACAAAGCATAGCTACATAGAAGGAAACCACCACAACAAAGCATAGCTACACAGAAGGAAACCACAACAACAAAGCATAGCTACACAGAAGAAACCACCGCAACAAAGCATAGCTACACAGAAGGAAACACCACAACAAAGCATAGCTACACAGAAGGAAACACCACAACAAAGCATAGCTACATAGTAATCACCACAACCAAGAAAAGCTACATAGAAGGAAACATCACAACAAAGAAGGAAACACCACAACAAAGCATAGCTACATAGAAGGAAACATCACAACAAAGCATAGCTACACAGAAGGAAACACCACAACAAAGCAAAGCTACACAGAAGGAAACATCACAACAAAGCACAGCTACACCGAAGGAAACCACCACAACAAAGCATAGCTACACAGAAGGAAACATCACAACAAAGCACAGCTACATTAAAGGAAACCACCAAAACAAACATGCACATATGTCACAAGCACAAGGAGCCAATGCCTGGGTAAGGAGAGACTTTTTCTTCTCCTGTCAAATTCCTGCCTACTGCACGATCTGAGCACCCATGCCTGGGTAAGGAGAGACTTTCTCTTCTCCTGTCAAATTCCTGCCTACTGCACGATCTGAGCA
>JAWQFJ010021036.1:0-7500 GCA_034096865.1 Theodoxus fluviatilis | reverse complement strand
CACCATCACTGCCACCATCCCTGCCACCATTCCACCAGCACTGTGTGTACCACTGCCACCATCACTGCCACCATCACTGCCACCATCCTGCCACCAGCACAGTGTGTACCACTGCCACCATCACTGCCACCATCACTGCCACCATCACTGCCACCACTCCACCAGCACTGTGTGTACCACTACCACCATCACTGCCACCACTCCACCAGCACTGTGTGTACCACTACCACCATCACTACCACCATCACTGCCACCATCACTACCACCATGACTGCCACCACTCCACCAGCACTGTGTGTACCACTACCACCATTACTACCACCATCACTGCCACCACTCCACCAGGACTGTGTGTACCACTGCTACCATCACTGCCACCACTCCAACAGAACTGTGTGTACCACTACCACCATTACTACCATCACTGCCACCATCACTACCACCATGACTGCCACCACTCCACCAGCACTGTGTGTACCACTTCCACCATCACTGCCACCACTCCACCAGCACTGTGTGTACCACTGCCACCATCACTGCCACCATCACTGCCACCATCACTGCCACCATCACTGCCACCATCACTGCCACCATCACTGCCACCACTCCACCAGCACTGTGTGTACCACTGCCACCATCACTGCCACCACTCCACCAGCACTGTGTGTACCACTGCCACCATCACTGCCACCATCACTGCCACCATCACTGCCACCATCACTGCCACCATCACTGCCACCATCACTGCCACCACTCCACCAGCACTGTGTGTACCACTGCCACCATCACTGCCACCACTCCACCAGCACTGTGTGTACCACTGCCACCATCACTGCCACCACTCCACCAGCACTGTGTGTACCACTTCCACCATCACTGCCACCACTCCACCAGCACTGTGTGTACCACTGCCACCATCACTGCCACCACTCCACCAGCACTGTGTGTACCACTGCCACCATCACTGCCACCATCACTGCCACCACTCCACCAGCACTGTGTGTACCACTTCCACCATCACTGCCACCACTCCACCAGCACTGTGTGTACCACTTCCACCATCACTACCACCATAACTGCCACCACTCCACCAGCACTGTGTGTACCACTTCCACCATGACTGCCACCACTCCACCAGCACTGTGTGTACCACTGCCACCATTACTACCACCATCACTGCCACCATCACTACCCCTATCACTGCCACCATCACTACCACCATCACTGCCATCACCTCCACCAGCATCATCAACCCTTACCCTGGTGTCATGATTGGGACTGTTTGGTCTGTCAGTACAACTAAAAAACAAAGCACAATTCAAGGACCAGACACCTACCCTTTTCTTTTGCACATGCTCTTCTAACTATCCAACACAATACAGCAAAACCTGTACCAGAAGTGCTTCTAACTATCCAACACAATACAGCAAAACCTGTACCAGAAGTGATTCTAACTATCCAACACAATACAGCAAAACCTGTACCAGAAGTGCTTCTAACTATCCAACACAATACAGCAAAACCTGTACCAGAAGTGCTTCTAACTATCCAACACAATACAGCAAAACCTGTACCAGAAGTGCTTCTAACTATCCAACACAATACAGCAAAACCTGTACCAGAAGTACTTCTAACTATCCAACACAATACAGCAAAACCTGTACCAGAAGTACTTCTAACTATCCAACACAATACAGCAAAACCTGTACCAGAAGTACTTCTAACTATCCAACACAATACAGCAAAACCTGTACCAGAAGTGCTTCTAACTATCCAACACAATACAGCAAAACCTGTACCAGAAGTGCTTCTAACTATCCAACACAATACAGCAAAACCTGTACCAGAAGTGCTTCTAACTATCCAACACAATACAGCAAAACCTGTACCAGAAGTACTTCTAACTATCCAACACAATACAGCAAAACCTGTACCAGAAATGCTTCTAACTATCCAACACAATACAGCAAAACCTGTACCAGAAGTGCTTCTAACTATCCAACACAATACAGCAAAACCTGTACCAGAAGTGCTTCTAACTATCCAACACAATACAGCAAAACCTGTACCAGAAGTACTTCTAACTATCCAACACAATACAGCAAAACCTGTACCAGAAGAATTTCTAACTATCCAACACAATACAGCAAACAAAACCTGTAATGTTCTTCTGTTAGAAGATTGAATGATTTTGTGGATGGATGGGAAACAGATCAACCGACATGTTCAAACCTTGACTACATTTTTCATGACGTCATAGTCCAGCCAGGAAGTACGTCAAAACCTGACAAGGTCTAAATATTGCATACTGTTACATCCCTCTTCTCATAAGATAATTTCAATCACCTGATTTTTTTTTAGCAGTTTCAAATTGAATAACATATAATTCATTGATTGTCACTTACAAATGTCTTTTGTCTGTCCGCAAAATCCTTTAACTTTTCTTTGTTACTGTCTCTATAACTTTAACTTTAACATTGTTCATGCAACTTTAACTCTGAATCAAGTTGAACTTACTGCTTTGTTTGACGCCTTATTAGCTTATGAATTTGCAGTATTTGTTCTTCGAAATTGCCTTTTGATTAGCAATGATTGTTCACATTTGTTCTATCAGTCTTTCGGGTTTCTTGATCATGCGCCTGGGTCGTTGCTGCTCTTGTTGATGCATTTCAACATGATTCTCCTGGGGATGTGTTGAGGTATCATCTTCTTCATCTTCGAAGTCTGGTTCCATGTACAGCAACTGTTTGTCACTAATAATGTGTGGTATGAGGTTGAATCGAACATGTCCTTTAGGAGGTTTCTGCAAGTTCCTTATGTGTCTTCGATTTCTGCGATAAGTTCCTCCATCTGGTTCTCGAACTTCATACGACCTCGGTTCGTTTCTGGTCTGAACCACGGTTGCTGGCGTCCACTTTCCTCCTTCTTCTTTTTGCATCATGACCTTTTGCTAAACTATCCAACACAATACAGCAAAACCTGTACCAGAAGTGCTTCTAAATATCCAACACAATACAGCAAAACCTGTACCAGAGGTGTTTCTAACTATCCAACACAATACAGCAAAACCTGTACCAGAAGTACTTCTAACTATCCAACACAATACAGCAAAACCTATACCAGAAGTGCTTCTAACTATCCAACACAATACAGCAAACCCTGTACCAGAAGTGCTTCTAACTATCCAACACAATACAGTAAAACCTGTACCAGAAGTACTTCTAACTATCCAACACAATACAGAAAAACCTGTACCAGAGGTGTTTCTAACTACCCAACACAATACAGCGAAACCTGTACCAGAAGTGCTTCTAATTATCCAACACAATACAGCGAAACATGTACCAGAAGTGATTCTAACTATCCAACACAATACAGCAAAACCTGTACCAGAAGTACTCACAATTGAACAAAAAACAAGTCTATATCATTGTTTTTAAGGAAATGTAAATGTTAAATTTGTTGTTGTTGTAATTTTTGGAAAGCTTATTTCACTACACACACACACACACACACACACACACACACACACACACACACACACACACACACACACACACACACACACACACACAACTAGCAGCATGTTGTGACAAGCAGGCTTAGGCCAATCATGTCCTCAGCATATGTCTCGACGACCAGGGCAAGGGTTTACACTACCACCACCACTACCACCATGACTACTACTACTACCACCACCACCACCACTACTACTACTACCACCACCACACTTCTACTACCACCACCACCACTTCTACTACCACAACCACTACCACTACTTCTACTACCACCACCACCATGACTAATACTACCACTACCACCACCACCATTACTACCTCCATCACTACTACCCTTACCACCATCATAACTACCACCACCACCACCACCAATACTACCACCACCACCACCATCACGCCCCAACTACCACCACCATTACCACTGCCACCACCACTACCACCCCTATGACTACTACTACTACCACCAACACCACTACTACTTCTACCACCACCACCATGGTTACTACTAGTAACACTACCACCATGACTACTACTACTATCGCCACCACCATTACAACTACCACTGCCATGATCACTACCACTACACCTCCAATTACTCCTCGATCACCAGCACTGCAGTTCCCACACATCCCAAACAGTAACTGTACAGGAATTACTACTCCTCTATGTTCCACCTACCTGTAGTGGAATTTGTCTATGGCCACAGACATGTGTCGAGGAGACTCGGGGCATGTGTAGAGGTTACGGTCGTTCTCAGGCAGGAGGTCAACATCATGGAAAATGAAACACTGGAACTTCTCCAGCTTGAGTCCCTCCAAGAAGCCAACGTTCATCAACAACGCCCTGTTGAACTTAATGGGCAGAGCCTGTGGACAAACAAGAGATGCCTCCATTCAGTACAGCATGCACCCCTCGGCTCTGTGGCAGAGTGGTCTGAGAACTTGCCCAGCTGTTGTTTGCTGCTAGTGGGTGCGGTGTTCAAAGCTGTGCAGATCCTAGTTGAATTCTTAGGCAGGTGTTTGACTTGCATTGCTTCTTCTCATCTGGGAGTCAAACCAGGTACCTGGGAGGGGGAGCAATGGCTTGCTGTAGAGTGATTAACCCTTGTACGCAGCCGCGAGACTGCATCAGTTTGGAATACTCCCCAGGGAATGGAGGTGGTGTGCATTTTCTCTGTCACTGTGCTTGTTGTCAGGTGCCAGGGAAGGATTGATCAAGAGGCCCAGTGATCAGTGGCTAAAGTGTAAAGCAGTTTGTGACCCAGACTGGGTGATGTTTCTGTATAAAATGACAATTGACATCTTTACCTTTTTACTCTCACACAACTTAGGAAATAAGCATAGAGTACTGCAGAGACAATTGGAAGTACAGCTGCACATTCCAACTTTGTGAAAAATTACTCTTCATGAGCACCAACAGCCACTGAAAGTATTTTGCTCACTTGTAGGTGCAGTGACTGACCATGTAAGTATCAGAATCTTCCAGTAATGAGACAAACAATTAAAAGGGATGAATAGGCACTCGAAGCAAACACAATTCATTCTTGCTAGATGGGCTAGAGTGCTGGTGATGTACATTTCCTTTTCCCACCAAGTGACAGCAAATCTTCTAAATATGAGATTATTCACACAGTCAAATCTCAAAAACGTACACTTTGTATTAAAAAACTGTCTGTAGCATGCAGACTTTACTACCCACCATCTCTACCACACTACCCACCATCTCTACCACACTACCCACCATCTGTACCACACTTCCCACCATCTCTACCATACCATCTCTACAACACCACCATTTCTACCACACTATCCACCATTTCTACCACTCTACCCACCATCTCTACCACACCACCATCTCTACCACAATACCAACAATCTCTACCACACTACCCACCATCTCTACCACTCCATCTCTACCACAATACCCACCAGCTCTACCACATTACCCACCATCTCTACCACACCACCACCATCTCTACCACACCATCTCTACCATACCATCTCTACCACACCACCATCTCTACCACACCACCACCTCTACCACACTATCCACCATCTCTTCCACTCTCTCACACAATACCCACCACTCTACCACCCTACCCACCATCTCTACCACACCATTTCTACCACACCACCGTCTCTACCCCACTACCCACCATCTCTACCACACCATCTTTACCACACTACCCAACATCTCTACCACACTACCCACCATCTCTACCACACTACCCACCATCTCTACCACACCACCCACCATCTCTACCACTCTACCCACCATCTCTACCACCCCATCTCTACCACACTATCCACCATCTCTACCACTCTACCCATCATTTCTACCACACCATCTCTACCACACTACCCACCATCTCTACCACACTATCCACCATCTCTACCACTTTCTCACACAATACCCACCACTCTACCATGCTACCCACCATCTCTACCACACCATATCTACCACACCACCCACCATCTCTACCACTCTACCCACCATCTCTACCACAACATCTCTACCACACTACCCACCATCTCTACCACACTACCCACCATCTCTACCACACCACCCACCATCTCTACCACTCTACCCACCATCTCTACCACAGTACCCACCATCTCTACCACCCCATCTCTACCACACTATCCACCATCTCTACCACACTACCCACCATCTCTACCACACTATCCACCATCTCTACCACTTTCTCACACAATACCCACCACTCTACCATGCTACCCACCATCTCTACCACACCATATCTACCACACCACCCACCATCTCTACCACTCTACCCACCATCTCTACCACAACATCTCTACCACACTACCCACCATCTCTACCACACTACCCACCATCTCTACCACACCACCCACCATCTCTACCACTCTACCCACCATCTCTACCACAGTACCCACCATCTCTACCACACTACTCACCATCTCTACCACACCATCTCTACCACACTACCCACGATCTCTACCACACTACCCACTATCTCTACCACTCTACCCACCATCTCTACCACACTACCCACCATCTCCACCACTCCATCTCTACCACACTACCCACCATCTCTACCACACTACCCACCATCTCTACCACAATACCCACCATCTCTACCACAATACCCACCATCTCTACCACTCTACCCACCATCTCTACCACTCTACCCTACATCTCTACCACTCTACCCACCATCTCTACCACTCTACCCACCATCTCTACCACTCTACCCACCATCTCTACCACACTACCCACCATCTCTACCACTCTACCCACCATCTCTACCACTCTACCCACCATCTCTACCACTCTACCCACCATCTCTACCACAATACCCACCATCTCTACCACTCTACCCACCATCTCTACCACTTTACCCACCATCTCTACCACTCTACCCACCATCTCTACCACTCTATCCACCATCTCTACCACAATACCCACCATCTCTACCACTTTACCCACCATCTCTACCACTCTACCCACCATCTCTACCACTCTACCCACCATCTCTACCACAATACCCACAATCTCTACCACTCTATCCACCATCTCTACCACACTACCCACCATCTCTACCACTCTATCCACCATCTCTACCACAATACCCACCATCTTTACCCCTCTACCCGCCATCTCTACCACTTTACCCACCATTTCTACCACACTACCCACCATCTCTACCACACCATCTCTACCACACCATCATCTCTACCACACTACCCACCATCTCTACCACACAATCTCTACCACACTACCCACCATCTCTACCACACCGCCACCATCTCTACCACTCTACCCATCATCTCTACCACTCTACCCACCATCTCTACCACTCTACCCACCATCTCTACCACTCTACCCACCATCTCTACCACAATACCCACCATCTCTACCACACTACCCACCATCTCTACCACACCGCCACCATCTCTACCACTCTACCCATCATCTCTACCACTCTATCCACCATCTCTAC
>JAWQFJ010021034.1:7500-14767 GCA_034096865.1 Theodoxus fluviatilis | reverse complement strand
TTTATTTAATTATTCATTCGACGCTTTATTTTCTTGTTTATGATTTTCAAAAATAGATCTGAGGTTTTATGTCTTCAGTGAGATTGTCAGGACTGGCTGTCTGGCTGCAGTCTTTTACAGAGATAAAACTCCCAGATCTCTCAAAGTAGGCCCAGGGCCTCTTCCCAGTGGCTGAGCTGTAATGGCATCTCACTTCACTTTCTTCTTGTGATACTTTTAGTTGGCATTGAGCTCTCAATTTTCTTCCTTAAAATATCTGTTAATGCACATGTAGACATAGATAAGACAAAAGCCTCAAAAAATGAAATAGCTGAAATGATAGAAGGGGAAATCAGTGCGACAGTCATGGAGAAAGATGCCAACAACATTGATTACTTTTCATTTCATAACATATTGATTACACTGATGTGTATGATTACACACCCCACCCACCCAACCCCCCACCCCCACCCTCACCCCAGTCACATCAAATCTACAGGTATTGAGGTTTTCAAAGAGGATAAAAATACATTTATTGAAAGAATAATGAATACAACTGCTTACTTAACTTTTTCAGGGTGAATAAGATTGATGAGTGCCATTAGGATGATCGAACCTACGCATTGCTTGTTGCATACTGACATTTGATATTGAAGTCGTTGTGTAAAATGCTTGTATCACTCATTCTTGCACTCACTCGCATGCCTGCCAGTCCACACACCCCTACATCTACACCTACACACATACACCTACACACACACCTACAAAACACACCTACAACACACACCTACAACACACACCTACAACACACACACACACACACACACACACACACACACACACACACACCTTTTACAAACTTTTCAGAAGACTTGTCATTAATCAAAAGTAGCGATATGAGATTCACGTGTGAAGGCGACATTTGGGGACAGATGAAATACAGAGACTCCTTGCTTTATGTCAAAGTTGACCTTGTTTCCAGAAGGTCTAATTGGTTGTCCAGTCTCCATCTTGTGTGTCAGCTCTCAAAGAATGATATTAATCTATCACTTTCAGTACAGTGTGCAGAAGTATAAACAATCGATCACCAGGTGCGGACAGTCATGTTGAAGAGATGCCGAAAAACTCACCACAGAACCAGTTTCCACCCATCCCCGCATGTGCTACTGACTGCTTGTTTGTTCCTGCACTGCAAGCCTCAAGGCTCCCACAGCAGCACATACAGTACTCCACCACAAGCTGATCAGCTGGTCAACATTCACATCATCTTCGCACTGCAATTCGACCTTCGCCTCGTTAGCATGTGAAGTGTCATAGTGCAAATGTAGTTTCGTTGGATAATATGCGATTTGAAATTATGACTGCATTTTCTGCCCGTGCTGCAGTTTTAAGATACGGTAAATATAAACAACTTGACAGATTTTTCCACCCTAGAGCACTGTTTAAAAGGATTCATAAATCGCGAAGATCTTGTCAATCATGATCATCAATCATGCCAGAGTCCGTGAGAAGGTTTTCATCGTATGTTCAGAGAACATTGCATGTTTTCGCCAGGATTCGCGAAAGCTTGGCCAAGTTTTATCAACAAGAACCAGAATATATGGCGAATAGTCACAAAAACCAGGCGAAGTTCTGCGCATATCTTGGCGAATAGGCTTGGCTAAGTCCCTTTATAAATCGCCTTGAATGGCAGGCATCACAGCAGTGGCTGGACTGGTCAAGGGAAACCACTCCGGAAGACAAAGTTTGCGCAAAGGAAGTTACCTCCCTTCAAGCGCGTTGCCACGAAAAGCAGACGACACTTTGGAAGATAAATCTCAAAGGTTTCGACAAGTAAGTCAGCACTATCACATCTCTGGGATGCTTACTTTACATGTACTTTACATGTCTTATTGAATTTACTTTTGTTTAAGACCTAAGTTGTTGTAGAATTTCAAGTACTTTTGCTTTTGGTCGGACCAGAGATCTACACATGTTTTTGTAAACACACTCGGCATCTTCGATCGCAAATCGGTGGGTGTTGTTTTCTGTGCATGAAATTACATTTTCACTTGATTGAATGATGCCGTAATAGAGCTCACCTTTCACACAGTGCAAAGAACTTGAACTCAGAACAACGCTGAAGCTGTAAAGAGAAAGTTATTTAGTAATTACGTATGCAGCTGTGCAGTGCCACTTTAAAGCGCATTTGTGTGAGCTTGCATTAAACAAGTATCCTTGTATACATTTTGTTACCGCTTACAGAGTGTGTGTAGTTTTAGTTTTTTACCATACAAGGCCGCCATACTTACTACCGTTGACACTATTGACACTATATTACGAAGATAAATGTTGATCCGAATAACATTCTGTGTAGATTGATCTGATTTCTATGTACAGCACAAGTAAAGAGGGTGCAGGGAGGTCGTTCGTGGGTAAGGGGTGGGG
The DNA here is from genome assembly GCA_034096865.1 of Theodoxus fluviatilis. Classification (NCBI taxonomy): domain Eukaryota; kingdom Metazoa; phylum Mollusca; class Gastropoda; order Cycloneritida; family Neritidae; genus Theodoxus; species Theodoxus fluviatilis. The sequence continues at coordinate 12,361 of JAWQFJ010021034.1, read as the reverse complement.
AACACTCTCTTACTATTGCATCTTGTACATTTCAGACAGAAGTTGCTTGTTTTTCTGAAATAATTCCGGCCCCCAATTTATGACTTTATCGTGCAAAGAAAACCCAATTCCATCTCCACTATGCTTCATTGTATAAGTGACCTCGGATAAATTAGCATCTGCATTCTACCCGCTGATAACTTCTTTTTTTTTCAACACAAGGACGCATTGTATGATAACAGCAGCATTCAGCTTTCTTTCTTTCCATCTATCTGTTCTTCCCTGCTTTCCTCGTTCTTTTCATCGTTATATCATTCGCAATGACTGACACATTTTAATTGTATATTTTCATTTCACGAGTACCGTAGTTCATTTCTTTGCGCGATCTACACGTAGGCTATCGAGATGTGTCGTCTTATGCAGTGTGTTTCTATTTTCTGCATGGGAAACGTGTTTTTTTTCCTGCAGCACTTCCTGTATGGTCCAAAATGGACACTCGGTGTGAACAACTGCCGGGAGACTTCCGCAATAAAGCGATGCAGGCTAAACGGTTGCTGAGAAATGCTATCTGGGGACTGAATAATATGCTGCAAATCATTCGTGGCATAGAAAGACGTCTGCAAAGGTACCAGGACTGGGAAGACCTCAGCGAGGAAGAAAAACAAGCCAGGAGTTCTTTCGAGCGAGGCTGCCACGCCAATGATGGTTGGCGGAAAGCCTACTACACCCGGAAACTGCGGAGCGCCACCAATGACGTCAAGATAATACTGAGGCGTACCGACAAGAGGTAAGTACACTTTTTGCATTTACCTTTCTAAGAAGTTAGTTATCAACTAACTAGGGCTGAAAGAGTCGTTATCGGCAAAATTTCCGGACACTGTACCCAAGTTTTGAAATCTCGGCCTTACAGTCACGTGATTCGCACGCCCGGGGAGTTATGCTAAGATCCGGCCGCGTCAATGTTTATGCGTTTTGTGACAAACGTCTTGCTCGGCGATACTGTACTCCATGCACCTTAACGGTCCTCGTGATTCGGGTGTAATGTTAAAGTAAAGAACGTTTATAAATGTCCGTTCTCGCGAGAAATGCCGAGATTTGAAACTCGGGTACAGTGTCCGGAAATGTTGCCGATAACGACCATTTCAGCCTAACTAGGAGACTAAGTATCCATCGCAGTGTCCTCCAGACGGAGCAACGTCCAGACGTCATCATCTGGTCGGTGGACCAGAAGGCCATCATTCTGGTGGAGTTGACAGTCCCTTGGGAAAGCAACCTAGCCTGGGCTTATGAGCTGAAAATGGCAAGATACACTGAGATGGAAGATCACTGTCAGCGAAGAGGGTGGGGTTACCAGATGTTGCCGGTCGAGGTGGGATGCAGAGGCATCATAGCAGGGTCCACTATCCGTTTTCTGCGAGGGCTGGGCGCCAGGTCTCAGGAGGTCAGTAAAGTAGTGAGGGAGCTGCAAAGGGTTGCTGAATCCACGTCCCTGTGGATCTGGCGGACAAGAACCTGATTGACCAACCACCCGATGCACCCCTGGGACCGATATGGATGATTGACGCCGCCCCTTGCTCAGCTACTGGAGTAGGCCCCAAAAGCTCCACAGCCAGAGGTTCCAGCAGACAAGGGGGGCATTGAGAGGCTCCAGCCTATGTAGTTCTCTGACACCCACCTATCTCCCGTGTATTATTTTACCACAGCGATATTCTTTTACTGTTGATTGTATTTTGGTATTACTATTGAACTATCTACACGAGCGGAAACTGGCAAATACGAGAAACTAGAGGACGAGTGCCATTGGAAAGTGTGGGATTGTCGATCGCTCTCGGTTGAGATGAGATGTAGAGGCTTCATAGCAGATTTGTGATCAAAACTCCTGCGAGACCAGGTGGCTTTGGCAGACCAGCAACAGGTCGGGCTGTCTGACTATAAATCCAATGTCACTCCGCTGGCCGGATTGGCTGCCTGCGGTCGCTCCTGCTTGAGCTACTTGGGCCCCGAAAGCCCGGCAACCAGGGCTTCCAACTGTCACAGAGGGACATCCGGCGGCTTCAGCCATATGTTGTTATTGCTACTGACAGAAAATTAAATTCAAAATGTTCAAGGCGTGCTGTCGAACATGAGGGGGATATAGTCCAGGAGTGCCACCTGTAACAGTTAAGTTGCTACGATTATTTTATTTGTAATTTGCATTCCTCAGCTTCTGATACAAATGAATTGTTCCTTCAGGCTCGAGCGGCTTGGCTTTGATCTACCGCTGGAGACACGCACGGTCCAAATCCGAGGTTGGGGATCCTGCAACCTCGTGCTGCCGTGAGTCTACTTCCAGTGCAGTTTTGCAAACGTTCTCTACAACAGGAGCACAAAATGTTTGACAATGAATGAACTGTGCATGCAATGATTAACTTGGAGAAGAAAATGCAATGATTGATAAGTTCAGTAGGCAAAATCAGTGTTTTAGATTGTTTGAATGATTGCAGTTTCACGCATTATCGTACATATGACTTTTTTCAGCAGTTTATTGGCCTAGACATCCCATGAAAAAAAGCCTGTGCATGTGAAGCGGCTTCAATACATGTCCTTCTACCTAACGATGTTTGACAAAATACGTGTTTCTGTCCATGAATCAAATGAGGTTAGTTGCTTGACTATAATAGCGCTGAAGAATTTGCCGTGATTTTAGTCATTTGAACTCCATTTTAGTCCACAGTAGTGCAGTGATGGCATGTAGTCTATTAATTGCCAGGTTGTCCTGAGACAACGCCTTCAAACGGCAAAGCTTTCTCTTACATCTTCTCTGTGCTAATGAAATGCTTATCATTATTTGTTTGCTGATACTGGGATGTAACTTAAGAAAAATAAAGAGTTTCGACTCACACTTTTTGGTTGTCGTTGGAACTACGTTTTAATCTGGACAGATGTGAAAAATGACTGAACACGTAGTTTTCATGTTCATGGTTTTGCATGAATACGTGTCGTTCTCCTTCGTCCTTCATAACTGAAGATGACCAAGGTGCCAGCATCCGTTGGTATGAGTGGAAGGTGGCTGATGAGACTCATCCTCGCCCTGAGTTTTTTGTAACATCATGGACAGGGCATCACGGAGGATTGGCCGGGCAAAGAAGTGGTGGTTGCTCTTTTGGAGACGTTTGCACTTATTTCGCAGACGCGTTGTTTTTCCAGACCAGGAGGAGGCTGGGAAGTCTTTGCCGATGCGGAAGGGAGAGTCAGAGCTCCGAGAGAGATCGCGCTCTCCAACCAGCGCCCAGATATCATTGTCTGTTCCAGAAAGATGGAGAAGCTTCTCCTTGTTGAGCTGACGGTGCCTTGTGAATCAAATATTGCATGGGCTCATGAGAGGAAGCCGTCGAGGTACGAGGTCCTCCGCCTGAAATTCTGCGAGGAGGGTTGAGACTGTAAGCGGCTCCCAGTCAAAGTGACGTGTAGAGGCTTTATAGCGCACTCAACAAACTGGTTTTTCATCCAGTTGGGTTGCAAGCCCTTACGCTACAAAAGGGTCATTGGGCAACTCCAGCAGACAGCCGAGGCCGCGTCCATGTGGATCTGGCACAAGAGCCAATGCCTTAGGGGGCCTTAAGTTCTGCCCCAAACCGATAACGCCCCGTGGGCGTTTGCTGCTTGGGGCCGCCCATGTCTGAGCTACTGGAGTGGGCCCCAAAAGCTCCACGGACATGGGTTCCAGCTGAGGAGGGGGTATCTTGCGGCGGCTGCCGTATGTGTGTTCAAATACAGCCACTCTGTCTCCACTCAAAGTGCGCGCTGTGGTGCAGTCTTTGTTGTTGGCTGCCAGGAGACAAGGCTGATGTCACAGCGCTTCAGCGTGGATATGAGCGCATCTTTATCACGCTTACGCTGGCCTCCATGTTAGCTTTGCCCGACTCCAGCTCGCCATAGCACTGCCTCTTTGAAAGGCCTTCGTCTGGCATGCGGCAAACGTGCCCCACCCACCTCAACTGAGACAGTCTCAGCACAGTACGTATGCTCGTCACACTTGCCGTTTGCAGGACTTCTATGTCTGTTATTCAGCCCTGCCGTTTGATGTGAAGGAGCTTCTGAGGAAAAGGTTTAGTTGCTTGGCATGGTGGCTGCAGACTGTCCAAGATTCAGAGAGGGATGGATGGATGGACGAAGTTTAAGGGCCCATCAGCCTTGTAAGCGATATGAGGCCACAACTATGAATAAAAACAATAAATGTCATCAATGTATAAAACCTATTTTGCAACAGTGGATTCCAGTACGACCCATGTAGCAGTTATATAAAGCACACTCGGGACTAAGAAATAGGTTTGCGTTCCAGTGCACATCAGCCTGCATGGACCATGGAAGACCTCCGATAACAAGAAATCACAAGAACTGTAAGGGCAAAAATTGAGTCTTGACCTTCCTAGCCATTCCAAGATTTAGAGGCGTACAACAGGGGTGGCAGAACAACTGCTCGGTACACACAGCGCCTTGTCTGCATGCTGATTCTTCTTCGTTCCCAGACGTTGTTGAAAGTTCTGCAAAACGCAGTGCTTGTCCTGGCTATCCTTAAGGTGACCTCCTTATCCATACAGAATTGACCCACCGCGTCTCCCTGCGCGATTCGAAAAAGGGGCGAATAACTAGGGACACCGTGACTTGATTTGCGTTTACTTTAAACTGTTCTAGTGCTTTTCGTGCTTGCTGGCCTTTCATAGCCTACAAATGCCGATAGGCTGTAATACACCATCAATCCAATCCAATCCAATCCATGGGCCTGTTCAAGAGGCCTACCGGTACGTACCGGTACGTACCGGTAGCCTCTTGAACGACTTGGTACGGCTACCGGTACGTACCGGTACGTACCGCGCCAGGGAGCCGTTGCGCCTGTATAGCC
>JAWQFJ010021034.1:0-2500 GCA_034096865.1 Theodoxus fluviatilis | reverse complement strand
TCACATTGCTCAAGTTATGGAGTCAAAACAGAAAGTCACAATAAGACAGGACACATTTAGCGCTACATCATATGCAATTCAATTTAATAGAGAAACATTTTACACCGCAACAAGTAATCACAGAAAGAACAAAAGACACAAGCATGCACAGCAAACAATCATCACCACGCAATCACACATACCCGATCTTCAACCATAACAGATGTACAAGCCCCCCCCCCCCCCCCCATCATGTTCTTCATCCTGCATCACAACACAATCACAGGAAAGACCAACAAGAGACAGGCATGCACATCAACAACCACACTCACACAGCACACATACACGATCATCAACGCATAATGCATGCACTCCCCCCCCCCCCCCACCCCCACACACACACACACACACACACTCTCACATGTTAATCCTTGTTGTCACAGACATAGTTCACACCATTCATAGTCCTTTCTGTCACAGTTCACAGCACTACAAGTCCTCATAGTCCCAGTTCACTTTACTCCAATCCTCCGTCATATGTCACATCAATCCTGGTCACATAGTCACAGCTCTCATCACTCATCCTCACAGTCACAGTTCACATCACCCACTCTTCAGTCACAGTTCGCGTCACTCCTGGTCCCACAGTCACGTCAAGTCTCACAACAATCTTCATGCATACTACCCATTCACCGGGACTCGTTGAAGAGACGGATGGCTGTCGGGAGGAACGAATCCCTCATGCGGTTTGTTCTGGCAGGCCAGCACCTCAGGCGACGTGAGGACTCACGAGTGGGTTCGCATGACGCGAATGCCTGGTGCAGAGGGTGGCGGTCGTCAGATCGAATCTTGCCCATCTTCCTCAGGGCCACACTGGGGTAGCGATCACTGAGAGGCTGGAGGTCGGAGCCAGTGATGGCGCCGGCTTCCTCCACGACCTTCTCCAGCCTCTCCATGTCGCCCTTCCTCACACTGCTGTGGTAACACAGCTGGTTGAAGGAGACGACGCTCTCAATCGTCGCCTGGTAGAAGAGGTGGAGAATCTCAGGGTTGACGCGGAACTGCCGCAGCTTTCTCAAGAAGAAAAGCTTCTGATTCGCTCGCTTGCGCACGGCGTCCACGTTCGGCGACCAATCGAGCTGGTTATCGATGATGGTGCCCAGATACTTGTAGGTATCAACCATCTCGACTGGTTCGCCCTTGATGACGATGGGATCGACCGTGGTCTTGTTGTCTCGTCGAAAGTCCATGATGAGCTCCTTGGTCTTCGTCACATTCAGCTCCAGGAAGTTGTCGTCGCACCACTTCACCAGTTCCTATACGGCGTTTCTGTACGCCGATTCGTCGTTCTTCAAGATGAGACCTGACATTAAAAAAAATATCTGCAGAATGGACAGCGTTTCTCTTCGTTATTGAACATATTACTTCGTAGTTCGTTTCTTCCTTACCTAAAGCGCGTAAATGCTACTCTATATTGTGTACTATTGATGTTACTTAAGTATTTTCCACATTGGAAATCATGTTTAAAGGATTTGTGGAGTGGAATTTGCTCACTGACATTGATCTTGCAATGCCATTCTTGCCTATAGCAATCTTGGAGTCTGATATTTAACTTTTAAAAGAAACTGTTTTCATTAGAGATGCCTCTATTGTGCTGTACAAAGGCAAAACCCGACTTGCACAGACATTCTTCAATAGATTTTAGCCAGCTGAGTTCGTCGGGAATAGTTGCACTGGATAGCATAATAAGTGATAGCTTCGGTAGCCGATAATCTGGCATTTTTAACACTTTAAATCAATATTTCACATCTCTAACAGAACTATTTATGAGAAGAGGAAATCTTCAAGTTTCTCCATTAACCAGGGTATTTGATGTATTGGCGTCGACATTAAATAAAAACCTCTTGCACGCAAATAAATGAGACCTCTCCACATTGAGGTGCTTTATCAATCTCCAGAGTTCTGACGCGTACAGTAATGAAGATTTTACTTGTGCATCAAATAATTTAAAGAATAATTTCGGATTACAAGTGCGAAGTGCCCACATTGTTTTTAATAGTTAAAGACTTTTCTGTTTCCCTTTAGTTGCTACATTGCAAAGGGCTACCGTTTCTGATAGTTTGGTCGTGAAAGTGTATACAAAGTATTCGAAAGCATTTACAACTTCCAACGAGTCTCCATTCATAAACCAATTCTCTCCTTGTGATAAAGAACTCTCCTTGGCGGAAAACCATGACTTTTGTCTTGTTTTTATTTACTCTGAGACCAACTTATTTTGATGGGTATTCAAGGTTATTTATCTGAGTCTGAAGACTTGTAGGAGTCGTGGACAACCAAGCTACATCATCCGCAAAAATAAGAAAGAAGATTTACTCCCTACCACTTTGAATTTGTATCCCGTGTTTGCCATTTTGACGGACAAAATTAACAGCAAAATTGATAAAGAGTGCAAATAAATTGGGCTGAGAGACAGATAGACAGAGAGAGAGAGAGAGAGAAAGAGAGAGAGAGAGAGAGAGAG
>JAWQFJ010021033.1:17500-27495 GCA_034096865.1 Theodoxus fluviatilis | reverse complement strand
ATAGTTCAATAGTAATACCAAAATACAATCAACAGTAAAAGAAAATCGCTGTGGTAAAATAATACACGGGAGAAAGATGGGTGTCAGAAAACTTCATAGGCTGGAGACTCTCAATGCCCCCCTTGTCAGCTGGAACCTCTGGCTGTGGAGCTTTTGGGGCCTACTCCAGTAGCTGAGCCAGGGGCGGGGTCAATCAGCCATATCGGTCCCTGGGGTGCATCGGGTGGTTGGTCAATCAGGTTCTTGTCCGCCAGATCCACAGGGACGCGGATTCAGCCACCCTTTGCAGCTCCCTCACTACTTTACTGACCTCCTGAGACCTGGCGCCCAGCCCTTGCAGAAAACGGATAGTGGACCCTGCTATGATGCCTCTGCATCCCACCTCGACCGGCAACGTCTGGTAACCCCACCCTCTTCGCTGACAGTGATCTTCCATCTCAGTGTATCTTGCCGTTTTCCGCTAATAAGCCCAGGCTAGGTTGCTTTCCCAAGGGACTGTCAACTCCACCAGAATGATGGCCTTCTGGTCCACCGACCAGATGATGACGTCTGGACGTTGCTCCGTCTGAAGGACACTGCGATGGATACTTAGTCTCCTAGTTAGTTGATAACTAACCTCTTAGAAATGTAAATGCAAAGAGTTTACTTACCTCTTGTCGGTACGCCTCAGTATTGTCTTGGCGTCATTGGTGGCCTTCTGCAGTTTCCGCGTGTAGAAGGCTTTCCGCCAATTATCATTGGCGTGGTTGCGTCGCTCGAAAGAACCCCTGGCTTGTTTTTCTTCCTCGCTCAGGTTTTCCCAGTCCTGGTAACTTTGCAGACGTCTTTCTATGCCACGAATGATTTGCAGCATAAAATTCAGTCCATAGATAGCCCTTCTCATCAACCGTTTAGCCTGCACCGCTCTATTGCTGGAGTCTCCCAGCAGTTGTTCACCCAGAGTGAAAAAGCAGAAACTCTGCTGTCTGACCAGCAAGCTGTCCATATTGGACCTGGCAGGACGTGCTGCAGGAAAAAGAAACGTTTCCCATGCAGAAAATAGAAACACACTGCATAAGACGACACATCTCGATAGCCTACGTGTAGATCGCGCAAAGAAATGAACTACGGTACTCGTGAAATGAAAATATACAATTAAAATGTGTCAGTCATCGGGGATGATATAACGATGAAAAGAACGAGGAAAGCAGGGAAGAACAGAGAGATGGAAAGAAAGAAAGCTGAATACTGCTGTTATCATACAATGCGTCCTTGTGTTGAAAAAAAGAAGAAGTTATCAGCGGGTAGAATGCAGATGCTAATTTATCCGAGGTCACTTATACAATGAAGCATAGTGGAGATGGAATTGGGTTTTCTTTGCATGATAAAGTAATAAATTGGGGGCCAGAATTATTTCAGAAAAACAAGCAACTTCTGTCTGAAATGTACAAGATGCAATAGTAAGAGAGTGTTTCCCCATCCCTTACCACCACGCTTGACCTCCCCGCACCCTCTTTACTTGTGCTGTACATAGAAATCAGATCAATCTACACAGAATGTTATTCGGATCAACATTTATCTTCGTAATATAGTGTCAATAGTGTCAACGGTAGTAAGTATGGCGGCCTTGTATGGTAAAAAACTAAAACTACACACCATCGGATAGCCCAGCATGATGACATCACATACTCTGTAAGCGGTAACAAAATGTATACAAGGATACTTGTTTAATGCAAGCTCACACAAATGCGCTTTAAAGTGGCACTGCACAGCTGCATACGTAATTACTAAATAACTTTCTCTTTACAGCTTCAGCGTTGTTCTGAGTTCAAGTTCTTTGCACTGTGTGAAAGATGAGCCCTAATACGGCATCATTCAGTCAAGTGAAAATGTAATTTCACGCACAGAAAACAACACCCACCGATTTGCGATCGAAGATGCCGAGTGTGTTTACAAAAACATGTGTAGATCTCTGGTCCGACCAAAAGCAAAAGTACTTGAAATTCTACAACAACTTAGGTCTTAAACAAAAGTAAATTCAATAAGACATGTAAAGTACATGTAAAGTAAGCATCCCAGAGATGTGATAGTGCTGACTTACTTGTCGAAACCTTTGAGATTTATCTTCCAAAGTGTCGTCTGCTTTTCGTGGCAACGCGCTTGAAGGGAGGTAACTTCCTTTGCGCAAACTTTGTCTTCCGGAGTGGTTTCCCTTGACCAGTCCAGCCACTGCTGTGATGCCTGCCATTCAAGGCGATTTATAAAGGGACTTAGCCAAGCCTATTCGCCAAGATATGCGCAGAACTTCGCCTGGTTTTTGTGACTATTCGCCATATATTCTGGTTCTTGTTGATAAAACTTGGCCAAGCTTTCGCGAATCCTGGCGAAAACATGCAATGTTCTCTGAACATACGATGAAAACCTCACTGGCATGATTGATGATTGACGAGATCTTCGCGATTTATGAATCCTTTTAAACAGTGCTCTAGGGTGGAAAAATCTGTCAAGTTGTTTATATTTACCGTATCTTAAAACTGCAGCACGGGCAGAAAATGCAGTCATAATTTCAAATCGCATATTATCCATCGAAACTAACATTTGCACTATGACACTTCACATGCTAACGAGGCGAAGGTCGAATTGCAGTGCGAAGATGATGTGAATGTTGACCAGCTGATCAGCTTGTGGTGGAGTACTGTATGTGCTGCTGTGGGAGCCTTGAGGCTTGCAGTGCAGGAACAAACAAGCAGTCAGTAGCACATGCGGGGATGGGTGGAAACTGGTTCTGTGGTGAGTTTTTCGGCATCTCTTCAACATGACTGTCCGCACCTGGTGATCGATTGTTTATACTTCTGCACACTGTACTGAAAGTGATAGATTAATATCATTCTTTGAGAGCTGACACACGCGATGGAGACTGGACAACCAATTAGACCTTCTGGAAACAATGTCAACTTTGACATAAAGCAAGGACTCTCTGTATTTCGGCTGTCCCCAAATGTCGCCTTCTCACGTGACTCTCATATCGCTACTTTTGATTAATGACAAGTCTGCTGAAAAGTTTGTAAAAGGTGTGTGTGTGTGTGTGTGTGTGTGTGTGTGTGTGTGTGTGTGTGTGTGTGTGTGTGTGTGTGTGTGTAGGTGTGTGTGTGTAGGTGTGTGTGTGTAGGTGTATGTGTGTAGGTGTAGATGTAGGGGTGTGTGGACTGGCAGGCATGCGAGTGAGTGCAAGAATGAGTGATACAAGCATTTTACACAACGACTTCAATATCAAATGTCAGTATGCAACAAACAATGCGTAGGTTGGATCATCCTAATGGCACTCATCAATCTTATTCACCCTGAAAAAGTTAAGAAGGCAGTTGTATTCATTATTCTTTCAATAGATGTATTTTTATCCTCTTTTAAAACCTCAATACCTGTAGATTTGATATGACTGGGGTGGGGGGTGGGGGTGGGGGGATGGGGGGTGGGGGTAGGGGATGTAATCATACACATCAGTGTAATCAATATGTTAAGAAATGAAAAGTAATCAATGTTGTTGGCATATTTCTCCATGACTGTCGCACTGTTTTCCCCTTCTATCATTTCAGCTATTTCATTTTTTGAGGCTTTTGTCTTATCTATGCCTACATGTGCATTAACATATATTTTAAGGAAGAAAATTGAGAGCTCAATGCCAACTAAAAGTATCACAAGAAGAAAGTGAAGTGAGATGCCATTACAGTTCAGCCACTGGGAAGAGGCCCTGGGCCTACTTTGAGAGATCTGGGAGTTTTATCTCTGTAAAAGACTGCAGCCAGACAGCCAATCCTGACAATCTGACTGAAGAGAGCTTGTTTAAATAAAACCTCAGATCTATTTTTAAAAATCATAAACAAGAAAATAAAGCATCAAATGAATAAGTAAATAAAAACTGGATGGATGGGATGGACAAGATGGATGGGATGGGATGGGACGGACGGTCGGACGGACAAATGAATGAATAAATGAATGGATGAATGAATGAATGAATGGATGGATGGATGGATGGATGGATGGATGGATGGATGGATGGATGGATGGATGGACAGGTCGTGAATGAAACCCAAATTCATGCTGGAAAATGGTACAGACTCAAACTGACACACGTACATACTCACAAAAAAGGAAACCTGCAAATGTGCCAGAACTACCGCCCAATCAGCCTCATCAGCCATCCCAGCAAGGTCATGCTGAAAGTACTGCTGAACAGATTAAAACCTCAGGCAGAGAAAATCATTGCTGAAGAGCAGGCAGGTTTCAGACCAGGTAGGAGCACCACCGAACAAATCTTCAATCTGAGAGTCCTGTGTGAGAAACATCTACAACGCCAACAAGATCTGTACCATGTCTTTATAGACTTTAAGAAAGCACTTGACAGAGTCTGGCATGCTGCGCTGTGGGCCACAATGAGAAGCTACAACATCAGCTCCAAGTTCATCAAAGTCGTTGAACATCTCTATGACAGAGCGACCAGCGCAGTCCTGTTCAATGGTACCACAGGCGAATGGTTCAGGACAACGGTCGGAGTCAGACAGGGCTGTCTACTCTCCCCCACACTCTTCAATCTTTTCCTCGAAAGGATAATGACTGATGCCCTAGCAAACCACAAAGGATCGATCAGCATCTGTGGCAGAAAGATCACCAACTTATGTTTTGCTGATGACATTGATGGATTAGCAGGAAGTGAAGAGGAGCTGACTAGTCTTGTCGAGCACCTGGACAAGACCTCACAGGTATATGGCATGGAGATCAGCGCCGAGAAGACCAAGGTGATGACGAACAATCCTCGGGGCTTCAAAATGGAAATCAAAGTGAAGGTCCAAAAACTGGAAGCTGTGAACAACTTCAAATACCTGGGATTTATCGTGACTGATGAAGGGTCCAAACCAGAGGTACTGTCCAGGATAGCACAAACAACAGCAGCAATGGCAAAGTTGAAGCCAATATGGCGTGACAGAAATATCACTCTCGCGTCAAAGGTCAGGCTCATGCGCACGCTGGCCATCTCCGTATTCTTGTATGCATGCGAGTCTTGGACACTCACATCTGAACTACAGAGACGGATACAAGCTCTGGAAATGAGATGCTACCGCAAGATTCTGAACATCTCATATAAAGACCATGTCACGAATGAGGAAGTCAGCAACAGGATCAGGAGAGCAATTGGACAGTACGAAGACCTGCTCTCAATCGTGAAAAGCAGAAAGCTGAAGTGGTACGGTAACGTGTCAAAAGGCAGTGGGCTAGCCAAGACCATCCTGCAAGGTACCGTACCAGGTGGGAGAAGGAGAAGCAGGCAGAGAAAGAGGTGGGAAGACAGCATCAAACAGTGAACAGGCTTGACCTTTGCTGACTCACAGCGAGCCACAGAGGATAGAGCTCGATGGAGGAAGATTGTCCGAAAGTCATCAGTGGTGAATCAACAACCCATTTCAGGGTTAAGAGACTTAACTGAACTGAACTGAACATACTCACTCACGTTCACACACACACACACACACACACACACACACACACACACACACACACACACACACACACACACACACTCACGTCATACAAACACACACATTTTTATTAGCAGTATGTCAAATATATTTTCTTCCAATGTTTATCATAGGAGAAAACAATGACACAAATATATTTTAAAATCTACAAGAACGTATAATAGATGTAGGAAGGAAATGAGGCTACAAATTAAACTGCAGATGACGGAATGCAGTTATAGTCACTGTTCTTTTCAGAAAGACAATAATTTCAACTCTATGTTAATCAGTAAGGGGAAATGCCAACATCAAGATGAGGCCATCTTTTTAATTGCAGAAGCACCCATATATAATACACAATTAAAAAATAGGTTATTTACCATCATCATCATCATCATCATCATCATCATCATCATCATCATCATCATCATCATCATCATCATCATCATGATCATCAACATCATCATCATCATCATCATCATCATCATCATCATCATCATCATCATCATCATCATCATCATCATCATCATCATCATCATCATCAATTACACATAATTGTGCCTCTACTTATATATGATATATATAATCATTTTCAAGAGATAAATACCAAGTGTTTTGGGATGGAAGCCAAATTTGGCATTTTTGATGCAAGGGCCAACCCAATAAGAAGACATTAAAAAGTTGTGGGAAACAAGATAGGAACAACAACCAAAATAATATCCTGGAAAAAAGAAACACAAAGTTGTGTTCATGTAGCAGTCAGCTTCTTTGTAACAACTTTTCAATTAACAATGTCTCCATTAGAAAAAATGTGATTAAAATGCATTTCTGCACACTGATACATAATTCATGATTAATATACAGCAATAGCAGGAAACTCATGGACAAACATGAAAAGGTGCATACTCTAATGGATTGTATTAAACATAACTATTTCAAATTATTAATGGATATATATCCACAGCCTATGTTTTTGTAAACACCACAGCTGCTCATTATTCAGGACTCATAATATGTCAATATAGAGTATTTGTTTTATTCTTAAGTATTGAAAAGGATACTTCTTATTCTTAAATGTTGCTTTTCTTTACTCTTCTTTACATGCATTGTATAGGATGTGAACATATATTTTCATTCCATCTGAGCTGTTGCACTGCATTTTCTGAAATCCGGACTGATGTAGCCAGCTAACTTGATATTTTGAGTGTCTTTATATTATCATTTAAACAAACATGAAATGTATAAGTGTGATGAGATTCAGAGGTTTTATTGTTCAGAGTATGTAGTAAATGGAGTGACCATTTTTCCCCTGTGTAATGAGGCATTGTTAACCAATTTTCCTATGTACCGTTGAGATACAGAAATAGAATGTAATGTATTCCAGGGTTTCACACAAAAACAGAACCTGAGAGCAGCAGTTTCTGATGTCCAATGACCTGGAGAGTTTACACTTTTTGAGTTATTTCTTCTCTTTGAAACCTTTCTCAAATTTGTGACTTTCTGAGGTCACCAGATTTTTTTAAATGACATTCTGAGTGTGAATTTATTATAAAAATGTATTTTCATGACATGTATTCCTGTAAATAATTCCAACTAAAGTCTGTGAAAAGTGTGAATTATAAGTATGGAATATATAGCATGTACTATTGATAAAGTGGACCTTCTTGAGAAAGAGGGCTTCAATATTGTTCCTTGAAAATCAAGATTCATGCTGTTTGAGAATTGGATGCAGATTTTGCCAAAATTCAATTTATTAAGATTCAAAACTTTGGAACTATGTGATATAAAGAGAGGGTTTTTGGTGCCCAAATGCTTGGAATCAAATTACCTGTATTTAGAAATTGAGGTTTTTTCCATTGTTTTTAAGGATTTAACAAAATAACTTTTTGATATCTACTCTAGCCAGCTCTAGCTTGTTCATGGTCCTTAACAAAGGTTGATAGGCTATAAATGTCATTCATTGACTCATTCATTCCTGACTATAGTAGTTGGCAGATTGTACTTTTTTGTTTCTTGAGACACAGAGATGGCATTCTAATAAAGAAGAAAATCATAATATTTGTGGTTCAGTGACCAGGAGAGTGTAGTTTGACTTTTCATATAAACTTAGATTTTTTTCCAAATTCAGGAGCATGATTATTGGGTTATTCTGAACCTCTTCTACACAGGACATCTCTAGTCATTAGAAGGGATGCATTGTATATTTTGCTTACATACGTTTTTTAAACACTTGACAACTAATGTAGTGAAAATAATACATTGAGTCATCTGGTTCATTTGAACTGTTTAGAAAGATTTTCTGAAGCTCAAACTGATGCAGCAAAGTAGCTGTGAACATTTGGGGAAAGTTGCATTCTCAAGCATGGTATAATGTATAATAATACTGATAAACGTATTAGGTTTAATGATTATTAGATACACCAGGTTGAGATACTGCCACACAATGACACATTGTTAAGCAATGACTATCTTTGAATATCTAGCAACCCCACCCCGTAAAAAAAGCATTCCGCTACAGAAACCGCAACAACAACTACAATCCATCAACTGCCTGGTCGGGAAGACTCCTCTTCGGTGGGGCCCGTGACGCATGCTGGTGAAAGCCTTCAGGAAGCCAGCTCGCCGACAAGCCTTCTTACGACCAAGGCCAAGACCAGGTTAGGGACCTGGAACATCAGAACCCTATATGAGAGTGGCGTGGAGAAGGTCTGTCCAGAGCGAAGTGAAGGACGCCGGAATGACGTGGACTCAGCTGAGGAGAACAGCTCAGAACAGAGTGCGTTGGCGAGGTGTTGTTGCGGCCCTATGCTCCACCGGGAGTCTACAGGAATAAGTCAAGTAAGTCATCTATGAATATCTGAGAATGGAAAGTTATCAAAATATTTTCTCTCAGTTACTTACATTAGGTTTTTGGTCAAACATTGGTTGAATTTGTGGAGAAATTTTGTCTCCTTTCACACGTGTGACCCCTGATATTGTGGAAATTATTCTTGAGTTCTCTTGATACACTTTGCGTTTAATGGAGTCCTAGGAGAGTTGAGTAACCAGCAGATACTTTTTTTATTTTGCTTTTTTTCCTGTGTGTATGGGACAGCAAAAACAAAGTATTTCCTTGTAGCATCTAGCTTTTTTAAAATCATACCCTAAACAAAATATTTGCAGTTCTTTACTGCTCGTGAATGACAACTCCTAGACTAATGTAGGTTTTTAGTGGGTACCCATATCATCTGTGTATTGGATTTAAGGGAAACAAACTTAAAATCAGCGTGCATACTTTATTATTCTTATACATTATTACTTTATTATCACATTATCAATATACCTATCATACATCTGTACAGGAAGCCAACGGACGCACATGCCTACTTGCACAGTTCATCATCTCACCCAAGACACACTGTGAAGAACATCCCATACAGCATGTTCGTCAGACTACGAAGACTGTGTTCGACACCTGCTGCTTTCTCCACCCGGTGTGATGAACTATGCCAACAGTTGAAACTCAGGGGTTTCAATCAGAACGCAATTTCAGAGGCTAAGAGGAAAGCTGAGAACATCCCTCGTTCAGAAAGTTTGCGGTACCGGGACAAGAAGAAAGAGAACAGAGTCCCCTTTGTCATTACGTACAACCCCGCCAATCCACCTCTACGAGGGTGGCTACACGAACAACATGAGGTCATGGTTAGAGACAGTAGCAGGATGAGACAAGTTGTCTCTAAACCACCCGTGATCGGTGAGAGGAATTTAAGGTCTCTGAAACAGATCCTGATGCCCACATGCCTACCGGAAGAAAGAGATCCCCGCCCACCAGGAGTGTTTATATGTACAGCCACCAGGTGCACTATGTGTAGCCAGCATCTTGTCGAGGGCATCACTTTCAACAGTCATCAGACAGATGAAATCTTCCGACACAGGACAGTCCTCTCCTGCACCTCTGCAAACATCGTGTATGTTCTGTGGTGCGACCTTTGCCGTAACACCCAGTACGTGGGGGAAACTATGACATCGTTGAAGAAACGCTTCTACCAGCACTACCAAGACATCAGAACCAACAAGGGGACTCTCGTGACCAGGCACTTCAACTTGCCGGGTACCACTATGGCGAACATGAGAGTCATGCCGATCGAGCAGGTGTATTGTGTGTTATCGGATCATCCTCGTAGACTGACAAGGGAGGCTTTTTGGATGACTAAACTGCGTACCACTTTTCCTCTTGGTCTAAACACCAAAGAGTAGTTGAGTGATTGGCGGTGTGGATGTTCAGAGGGTACGCTTGTCGGCTTTCGGGGGTGATCCGATGATATGGATGTGTGTACTGTGTGTGTAGAGGTGTGTATGTGTGTGTGTATGTGCGTGTGTGCGTGTGTGGGGGTGTGTAGGTGTGGTTATGTGTATTTGCGTGTGTGTGTATGCACGTGTTTGTGTGTGATATGCTGTTTCTTTCTCCAGAATTCTTGGACTAATATTTGCTCATTTTTGTGGACTATCGTGGTAATTAGTCAGCCA
>JAWQFJ010021033.1:0-12500 GCA_034096865.1 Theodoxus fluviatilis | reverse complement strand
AGGCGCCGCTGCACAGTTTTCCCCTTGATGGTTGCGGTACTGCATGGTTGGAACAGCCCATGTTCCGGGTTGTCCCGCATCCATTTGATGTTTGGCATGATGTTCCCGTATGCGCTATCGCAGTTCTCCCATTCCTTGTGCCAGTCTTCAAAAACAACCGGCGTCAACTCCTGGGACTGGTCTGAGAGGCTTGTGGTCCAGGGTGACGAAGCATCAGCAGCATGCAGACTTAGGGTCTTCTTTGATGTCTTGAGAAGGTTTCCAAAGGTGGTCACAGTGGTCTTGACAAACACCTCGGACTTCGCCAGTTCATCCTCTGCACACACAAAAATATCAGCACAATGACACAATATTCCATTTATCTCCTGAAGAGGAAAACATTGATTAGAAACTGTATACAGTTCTGGCCAAATCTTCATCCATCCATGCACACATCTAAAGTTTAATGCTAGAGCTACATCTATCCATGCACACACTTGAAATGAAATGATATAGCTACAGCTATCCATGCACACACTTGAAATGAAATGCTACAGCTACAGCTATCCATGCACACACTTGAAATGAAATGCTATAGCTACAGCTATCCATGCACACACATGAAATGAAATGCTACAGCTACAGATATCCATGCACACATTTAATGTTAAATGCTAGAGCTACATCCATCCATGCACACACTTGAAATGAAATGCTACAGCTACAGCTATCCATGCACACACTTGAAATGAAATGCTATAGCTACAGCTATCCATGCACACACATGAAATGAAACGCTACAGCTACAGATATCCATGCACACAGTTAATGTTAAATGTTAGAGCTACATCCACCCATGCACACACTTGAAATGAAATGCTATAGCTACATCCATCCATGCACACACTTGAAATGAAATGCTATAGCTACATCCATCCATGCACACACTTGAAATGAAATGCTATAGCTACAGCTATCCATGCACACACTTGAAATGAAATGCTATAGCTACATCCATCCATACACACATTTAAAGTTAAATGCTAGAGCCACAACCATCCAAGCACACATTTAAAGTTAAATGCTAGAGCTACATCCAGCCATGCACACATTTAAAGTTAAATGCTCAAGCTACATCCATTCATGCACAACCTTGACATGAAATGCTATAGCTACAGCTATTCATGCACACAATTGAAATGAAATGCTACAGCTACAGCTATCCATGCACACACTTTAAATGAAATGCTAGAGCCACATCCATCCATGCACACATCTAAAGTTAAATGCTAGAGCCACATCCATCCATGCACACATCTAAAGTTAAATGCTAGAGCCACATCCATCCATGCACACATCTAAAGTTAAATGTTAGAGCCACATCCATCCATGCACACTTCTAAAGTTAAATGCTAGAGCCACATCCATCCATGCACACATCTAAGTTAAATGTTAGAGCCACATCCATCCATGCACACTTCTAAAGTTAAATGTTAGAGCCACATCCATCCATGCACACATCTAAAGTTAAATGTTAGAGCCACATCCATCCATGCACACATCTAAAGTTAAATGCTAGAGCTACATCCATCCATGCACACACTTGAAATGCTATAGCTACAGCTATCCATGCACACACTTGAAATGCTACAGTTACAACTATCCATGCACACACTTAATGTTAAATGCTACAGCTACATCCATCCATGCACACACTTGAAACGAAATGCTATAGCTACAACTATCCATGCACACACTTGAAATGAAATGCTATAGCTACAGCTATCCATGCACACACATGAAATGAAATGCTACAGCTACAACTATCCATGCACACATTTAATGTTAAATGCTAGAGCTACATCCATCCATGCACACACTTGAAATGAAATGCTATAGCTACAGCTATCCATGCACACACTTGAAATGAAATGCTACAGCTACAACTATCCATGCACACATTTAATGTTAAATGCTAGAGCTACATCCATCCATGCACACACTTGAAATGAAATGCTACAGCTACATCTATCCATGTACATTTCTAAAGTTAAATGCTAGAGCCACATCCACCCATACACACATCTAAAGTTAAATGCTAGAGCTACAACTATCCATGCACACATATAAAGTTAAATGCTATAGCTATAGATATCTATACACACATCTAGAGTTAAATGTTAGAGCCACATCCATCCATGCACACATATAAAGTTAAATGATATAGCTACAGCTTTCAATACACACATCTAAAGTTAAATGTTAGAGCCACATCCATCCATGCACACATCTACAGTTAAATGTTAGAGACACATCCATCCATGCACCCATCTAAAGTTAAATGCTAGAGCTACAGCTATCCATGCACACACTTGAAATGAAATGCTATTGCTACATCCATCTATGCACACATCTAAAGTTAAATGTTAGAGCCACATCCATCCATGCACACATCTAAAGTTAAATGCTAGAGCTACATCCATCCATGCACACACTTGAAATGAAATGCTATAGCTACAGCTATCCATGCACACACTTGAAATGAAATGCTAGAGCTACATCCATCCATGCACACATCTAAAGCATCCATCCATGCACACATTAAATGTAAATGCTAAGCTACATCCATCCATGCACACATTAAATGTAAATGCTAAAGCTACATCCATCCATGCACACACTTAAATGAAATGCTAAGCTACATCCATCCATGCACACACTGAAATGAAATGCTAAGCTACAGCTATCCATGCACACATTAAAGTTAAATGCTAAGCTACATCCATCCATGCACACATTGAAATGAAATGCTAAGCTACATCCATCCATGCACACATCTAAATTTAAAAGCTAAAGCTACATCCATCCATGCACACATCTAAATTTAAAAGCTAAAGCTACATCCATCCATGCACACATCTAAATTTAAAAGCTAAAGCTACATCCATCCATGCACACATTTAATGTTAAATGCTAAAGCTACATCCATCCATGCACACATTTAATGTTAAATGCTAAAGCTACATCCATCCATGCACACACTTGAAATGAAATGCTACAGCTACAGCTATCCATGCACACATTTAAATGTTAAATGCTAAAGCTACATCCATCCATGCACACACTTGAAATGAAATGCTAAAGCTACATCCATCCATGCACACATTTAATGTTAAATGCTAAAGCTACATCCATCCATGCACACATCTAAATTTAAAAGCTAAAGCTACATCCATCCATGCACACATCTAAATTTAAATGCTAAAGCTACATCCATCCATGCACACATCTAAAGTTAAATGCTAGAGCTACATCCATCCATGCACACACATGAAATGAAATGCTATAGCTACAGCTATCCATGCACACATTTAAAGTTAAATGCTAGAGCTACATCCATCCATGCACACACTTGAAATGAAATGCTAAAGCTACAGCTATCCATGCACACATTTAAAGTTAAATGCTAGAGCTACATCCATCCATGCACACATCTAAAGTTAAATGCTAGAGCCACATCCATCCATGCACACATTTAAAGTTAAATGCTATAGCTACATCCATCCATGCACACATCTAAATTTAAAAGCTAAAGCTACATCCATCCATGCACACATCTAAATTTAAAAGCTAAAGCTACATCCATCCATGCACACATCTAAAGTTAAATGCTAGAGCCTAGAGCTACATCCATCCATGCACACACATGAAATGAAATGCTATAGCTACAGCTATCCATGCACACATTTAAAGTTAAATGCTAGAGCCACATCCATCCATGCACACACTTGAAATGAAATGCTACAGCTACAGCTATCCATGCACACATTAAATGTTAAATGCTAAAGCTACATCCATCCATGCACACACTTGAAATGAAATGCTAAAGCTACAGCCATCCATGCACACACTTGAAATGAAATGCTAGAGCTACAGCTATCCATGGACACACTTGAAATGAAATGCTAGAGCTACATCCATCCATGCACACACTTGAAATGAAATGCTACAGCTACAGCTATCCATGCACACATCTAAAGTTAAATGCTAGAGCTACATCCATCCATGCACACACTTGAAATGAAATGCTACAGCTACAGCTATCCATGCACACATCTAAAGTTAAATGCTAGAGCTACAGCTATCCATGCACACACTTGAAATGAAATGCTACAGCTACAGCTATCCATGCACACATCTAAAGTTAAATGCTAGAGCTACAGCTACCCATGCACACACTTGAAATGAAATGCTACAGCTACAGCTATCCATGCACACACATGAAATGAAATGCTACAGCTACAGATATCCATGCACACATTTAATGTTAAATGCTAGAGCTACATCCATCCATGCACACACTTGAAATGAAAAAGTTAGAGCCACATCCAGCCATGCACACATCTGTAGTTAAATGCTAGAGCTACATCCATCCATGCACACATGCGCGATTTTGATGTTTCGTGGTGCGGTCGCTTCGGTGTAGCGGTCCGAAAGTTTAGCTAAATTAGTTTGGATTTTGGCCACCCATGGGTTTCAAAATTTGAGTAGAGCTATTTGAACATATTGAGATACCGAAACATTATTTCTAACATCCCCATAAGTACCTTTTGGTGAAGGTCCAGTGGTTTTCCGTTTCGAGCACCTAACGAAGTGCACAGAGAGACCAAGATGGCGGCTTTTTGAATTTGTACTACTAGTGTTAATAACTTGTTTTTGGCACATGTTTGTCTCACCTACACCATTCCTGCTAACGCTGACTAAGAGGTAAGTGTCTTTTGCTTCACTTGTACATTTTCGAAATTGTGGGTAGGAAGAGGCACCTGACACATCATAATAAGCATGTCTAGCCGTAAAAGTTCCACCGGGACTGCTAAGAGTAAGGACAAGTTGGGCACTACATCCAAGGGGAAGGGCCACGGTGGTGGTCAGCCATGGATTTGTATCCACTGCGAGGATGGGTTGTCGGAGGAGGATGAAGAGGCAATTGAATGCCACGGGTGCAAGCAGTGGTGTCACCGTAGATGCTCAGACCTTAGTGAGGCACAGTTCAAGTGTTTGAGAGAAGGGGGAGACTTCATGGTGTGGCTCTGTAAGAGGTGCAGAGAACAAGACAAGAGTGAGGCCTCTAGCCGTATCGAGGCAAAACTAGACAGTATTCTCACTTTCATGGCATCCCTAAAGGGAAGAATGGATGAACAGGAGGAACGAATGGAGGCATGCAGCGCGGAAGCAATCGAGAGGAAGATCACAGCAACAGTTGAAAGAAAGGTAGAAGAATACATGGATGATTGGCAAGAAAAGGAGAAGAGGAAATTGAACATCATAGTTTCAGGACTACCCGAGAGTGAGGAGGGCACGGCAGAGGGGAGAAGGGAGGAGGACAGGGAGAGGGTGAGGATCCTAGTCAAGAAGATTGTAGATGTGCCCGATGGGGAGATAGATGAACCAGTCAGACTGGGGGCATTCAAGATAGGGACTAACCCAAAACCTAGGTTGCTCAAAATGACAGTAAAAACTGAGGCAACAAAGAGAGCAATTATGAGGAACGTGGGCAATGGCATGCTGAATAAGGGGGTTCCCTTTGACAAGAGAGTGTACATAAACAATGACAGCACCCCAAAAGAGAGAGAGAGGATTAGGAAGATGAGGCAAGAAATTGAGGAGAGGAAGAGGGGAGGGGAGCAAAATTTGATGATCAATTACAGAGAGATGAGGATCGTGACTAGGTTGGAGAGGCCGGGGAGGGGGGAGGGTGGACTGGCTATGGAGAGTCGGGAGGCGGATACGTCCACCCGGGGGGCAGCGGCTGCTGCACCGGGGAGAGGCCGAGTGGGTGATGGGGATGGCAGGCAGTGACACAAAGTCGCAGCTCATGTAAATAGTTGTACAGATGCTGAATATCATTCTGAGTCAGGGGGTTCTACTTCTGTATCGTCTTGGGATACTTTTGATGATTGTTCCTATTCGAGGTTTTTGTATACAAATGTGGACTCCTTTTTGAACAAAAAAGATGAACTTCTCTCACGTCTAACCGATATCAGACCTAATATAATTGGTCTTACGGAGATAAGGGCAAAAAACCAACTGTATAGCGTAAATATAGCTGAGTATGAAATACCAAACTATGATCTATTTATGAATGTTGACCCGAAAAGAGGAATAGCCCTATATTTCGACAAATCATTGAATGCAAAAGTCTGGGAAGAATTCCAAAATTCTGGCTTTGAGGAAAGCTTATGGTGTACATATAAAGGAGCAAACGAAGAGAGTGTGATTATAGGATGTGTATATCGCAGCCCGAGCTCATCACTGGAAAATACAGAAAATTTGTACAAGTTACTAAAAGATGACAGACTATTACAGTATGATAAGATATGCATTGTTGGAGACTTTAATTTTCCTAGAGTAAATTGGGAGGGTGAATGGAATGGTGAGGTCAATAATGTCTTTATCGAATGTGTACGTGATGCTTTATTAATCCAAAAAGTCGTACAACCTACTAGACATAGAGAAGGGCAGAGATCTACAGTCGATGACTTGGTCCTGGTCAATGAGGACAACTTAGTATCTGACATCCAGCACTTAGACCCTGTTGGTAAAAGTGATCATGATGTGCTTCTATTCGACTTGCATGTCCCCAGAACAAAAACTGAGAAGACACTTAAATACAAATATGATTTAAACAAAGGTGATTATGGAAAGATGAGGGAACTGATTAGTAAATGTGATTTCTCAGTCCTAAGTGAATTAGATGTGGAAAGCTCATGGTGTTATATCCGCGACTTGATTGTGGACAGCATGAGACAATGCATTCCGGAGAAAAGTTGTGGGAAGCATGGAAATATTAAACCCAGATGGATGAATAGTGAGGTGAGAAAGTCAGTGAAAAAGAAGTATAATCTGTATAAAAAGTATTTACAATCAAGGCAAGCCAGGGAATATCATAGCTATAAGCTTGAACGAAATAAGTGTAAAAAACTAATCAAGAAGGCAAGAAAAAGCTTTGAAAAAAACATCGCTAGTGGGAGCAGAGCAAATCCAAAACAGTTCTGGAAATATGTGCAGCGAAAGGACAAAGTCAAACACAAGTATAAATGCTTTAAAATCTGGAAACGGTGGGTATGCCGTATCAGATGAAGAAAAAGCGGAGACTCTAAACACGTTTTTCTCTAGCGTTTTCACGGAGGAAGACAAAACCAGTGTACCTCTTCTGCCTGAGGGAGAGTATTCTAAGGGTGCTACTGTGACTGATATTGTTATAACGCCAGACGCAGTACGTAAGAAACTAAATGATCTCGATACCTCTAAAGCCCAGGGACCGGACAAGATACCACCAAGAGTACTGAAGGAACTATCTAGAGAACTAGCTACCCCATTATGTCTATTATTTAATATGTCTATTGAAACGGGTATTGTACCAAGCGACTGGAGATCTGCAGAGGTTACTGCTATATATAAAAAAGGCAGCAAGTCAGAACCTGGAAATTACAGACCTGTTAGTTTAACTTGTATTGTGTGTAAAGTGTTAGAGTCGATTATTCGAGACACACTAAACTCACATCTTCACGACAATAACCTGTATGCTAAGTGCCAACATGGTTTCCGTAGTAGGAGATCGTGCATAACTCAATTAATGCAGGTAATGGAAGAACTTACTAAGATGCTTGATGAAAGGAATCCAGTAGATATCATATATCTTGATTTCCAGAAGGCTTTCGATTCCGTTCCCCACGAAAGATTACTGTGTAAGTTACAGGCTTACGGAGTGACTGGTAGAATTTTAAGTTGGATAAGGAGTTTTCTGTCAGGAAGAGTCAGAAGGTGAGAGTTGGCAATGCAAACTCATCCATAGCAAACGTACTAAGCGGAATTCCACAAGGAAGTATTTTGGGTCCGGTTCTGTTTACAGTCTTCATAAACGACTTACCAGAAGGGATACAGTCATCATGCAAAGTTTTTGCCGACGACACGAAGATATATGATAAATCAAGAAATTGTAGCCGGGTGCAGGGTGATTTAAAACGATTGGAGAGGTGGTCGGATGTGTGGAACCTATATTTTAATGTAGAAAAGTGTAAGGTAATGCACCTTGGGAAAAATAATCCAGGTTTTAATTACACTATGAAAATGGGAAAAGATGACTTAAACCTAAGTGTATGCAACGAGGAGAGAGACTTGGGAGTCACTTTTGACCCTAAATTGACATTTGACCCACATATTCAAGCTTCTATAAACAAGGCCAACCAGATGATTGGAGTTATCAAAAGAACCTTTATATATTTAAACAAGGACGTTTTCATCCAGCTATACAAGGCTATAGTTCGACCAAGAGTTGAATATGGTAATATTATATGGTACCCGCATTTAAAAAGACAGTCAGAGGCTGTGGAGAGAGTCCAGCGCCGGGCTACCAAGTTGCTGAGCGAATGCCGGGAGATGTCCTACAGCGAGCGCTTAGAGTATTTAAATCTGCACTCACTGAGGGGAAGGAGGATTCGCGGTGACCTAATAGAGACGTATAAATTGTATAATAATCTCGTAGACGTGGAGTGGAGCGACTTTTTTGAGTCACCGAGCTATACCAGTACGAGAAATGCAGACGGAAAGGTATTTATCCAACGTAGTAATACTAACCTAAGGAAGTATTGTTTCAGTAATCGTGTTGCTCACCTGTGGAATAACCTTCCGTTTCGGCTTAAGACTGCACCAACTACTAACAGCTTCAAAAACCAACTGGACAAGGATCCTACTTTTAAGTCATTATTTAGAAGCTATGATGAGTGACGTTGTCGAAATTAGAAATTACACTATGACCCTATATAAGGCAACACATTACGATGGGGCGTTCAAAAGGCTTCACGGCCTATATCCAAGCCTCTCATACTACTACTACTACTACTACTACGAATTAAGGTGCCTGCTCAAACCATGAGCATAAGCAAACGCACTGTCACAGTACCTGCACTTGAACTTCAAACCTTCGACGTGCACCTTCTTGTGCCTTTCGCAGTTGGACTTTGATCCAAATTTGCTGTCGCATATATCACATTTGAAAAGGCCTTTTTTGACTGCGGAGGCACTGTTGTCAGAAAGTTCATCCGCCATTGTGACAAAGGGAACTAACTCTAACAACCTTAACAACAACAAAGCCGATCTACGATTGGTCTGTTCGGAAAATTTCTCTGCTGAACAGCGATCCACCATTGGTCTGTCGAGCAACCTATTAGCCCATCCACACGGCTCACACGGACGCTGGGCTTAACCAATCGCTGACGCGGAACTAGTCTATTTTTAGTGCAGACTTCTCTGGCTCACACTAGTATCACAAATACGGCACTGTCTGGAAGCAGCGTCTCTTTGACTCCATCACGCGTTTTCGCTTCGGTTCTAGCCTATCGCACAACCACAACAAAATGGTTGTTCACTGCCAGTGGGGCACATGCTCTGGTGATCAACGATCTCCCGATAAAATAGTAGGAGGCAAATTGCATCAATTTCCCTCTGTAAAAAGCAGAAGAGCCGATGCCATGGCGTGGATCAAGGCGTGCTGCCGGCCACATGATCAGCTAAATCTAAACCGGCTTAATAAAAACAAAGGAATCTGCGCGGGGGTGAGTCTCAGATCTGCATTTTAAATTGAACATTACTGTTGTTTAACATAAGTTTATTCATTTCTAGGCTTCAGGAAGCAAATTTTGGGAGGGAGCGTGAGGGTTGAGTGAGGATGTACCTTACCATCTCATTACACAGATTGTCTGTCGTGATGGTAGTTCTGAGATTTTGGGTAGAGCACCGTTATACAAAGTTCCATGATTAGAACAGAATATATCCCATCCAACGTAAGCCGAAGCGCAAAGGTTCACCCCTGTCTCGATAAAATCTTCGGGTCATGCTATTTACCGAAATGGCGCTAATGGCTTCAAAATGGCTTAGAAATGAACATATAATTATATCGTTATCCCCTTCTTGAATATGACATATTTAAGCTATTCTAATTAAACCAGAACTATATCTGACCAAATTACGTTAGAAACAGCAACATTTTGAAACACAGACATGCGGTCCCCATTTCCGTCCAGGATGATGATCGAAATGGCGACCGCAAGTTTGTGTTTCAAAATGTTGCTATTTCTAACGTAATTTGGTCATATATAATTCTGGCTTAATTAGAATAGCTTAAATATATCATATTCAAGAAGGGGATAACGATATGTATGCTCATTTCTAAGCCATTTTGAAGCCATTAGCGCCATTTCGGTAAAGAGCATGACCGAAATCTTCGAATCGAACGTGGTTGGTAAATTTCTTTCTCATCGATGCAACTAGTGAAGGTAAAGGTAGTAGTTTTGTATAGCGACTCTACACCAACCCGAGGCGCTCAATCCGTTTTAAACTTAACTACCTGATCACTGGAACACTTGATCAACATTTTACAGGCACCTGACAACAGACAGATACGACGCTCATTGTCACGCAGATGCTGTCACCTCCACCATTGAATCCTCTTGCTCATAGATCTTAATTTCGTCTAAATAACATGAGTAGTATTTATTCATACCCCTGTCTATCACAGTCTGAGAAATCTTCTCACTGTCTGGCAAAAATGAGTCACAAATGCTGTCCGGAATACAACTCAACGATTCAGTTGGGTGTGTCGTGGATGGGTCAATACCAACTTGGATGGGCAACTACTTGGGAACACTGGGTGCAGTAAGCATTTTTTTCCCCGTCCGTAATCACATTTCCGAAATGAAGTTTGAAATGGTCACTTTTGCAAGTGGAAGCGTAGTGTTGCGTGAGGAGACAGAACAGTTGTTGTAGGAGCACAATGAGGACTGGTCAGGTCGGGCTTTCCTCACGTAGCTTCCATATGCTGTGTTGGGTTTTACTTGAAGGTGATCGTTGAGGACACCTGTGTGCATGAGAGACGAAAACCTCTGCCCAATCCAACTTAAACGGATGTGTCTGTTCTCTTTTTATCCGATTGTGTTTCCAGGCACAGCTTATTTTATTTCATACTTAAAGTAAACCCGCAATAAGATAAAAATAAACATCACTTGCTAAATCCGTTGAAACTTGAGAGTGACCAAGTCACATGTTATGAACAAATAATTATGATCCTCACAGTAAAACAGTTACAGTCAATACAGTGATAACTCTTTTAGAGCACACCAAGCGAACATTTAACAACGTGGGTGATGGTGCTCTAGAAAAGTGACTTACTTGACTTATTCCTGTAAAATCCCGGTGGAGCATAGGGCCGCAACAACACCTCGCCAACGCACTGTTCTGGGCTGTTCTCCTCAGCTGAGTCCACGTCATTCCGGCGTCCTTCACTTCGCTCTCAACAGACCTTCTCCACGACTGTTTGGGCCGTCCCACTTTTCTTTTTCCCTGTGGGTTCCAGTCAAGTGCTTGCCTTGTGACGTTGTCCACTGGTTTGCGCAGTGTAATAATAATATGTTTATTTATAAGGCGCACTTCCTCCACACAGTCAAAAAAGTACATAGTGGAGCTCTAGGCGCACACACACACAAAAACACACACACACATTATCATCATACAGTTTGAGCCTGAACATGAAAGGCACATACGCACGTTATAATACAACATACATCCTACACATAAAAACACACACACATACATTATATACAAACATAAACCTAAAACATTCAACAAATACAAAATATTTTCAATACGACTTAGAGAACAAGTGGGTTTTCAGATTTGACCGAAAGCAAGCTGCAGTGTTTGCATGACGCACTGAGAAGGGGAGTGTGTTCCAGGTGGTAGGACCCTGGTATGAAAAAGTACGCTGACCAAATGTTTTTGACCTAACGGATGGAATTTTGAAGATGCGAGTGTCGCAAGAAGATCGAAGTTGTCTAGATGGTGTGTAGATGTGAAGGAGTTGAGACAGATAGAGAGGAGCGACAGCAGAGACAGAGTTGAAGCAGAGGCAGGAGGTTTTGTATTGGATCCTAGCAGAAACTGGTAGCCAATGAAGAGAGTGGAGGATAGGAGTAATGTGGTGAGACTTTCTAACTTTACAGATGAGGCGAGCAGCAGAGTTCTGGACTCTTTGGAGCCGATCCACGAGATGCTTAGGGCAACCGGAAAGAAGGCTATTGCAGTAGTCGAGGCGTGAAAGAATGAAAGCACAGACGAGAGTTTGAGTAGCTTCTTGTGTGAGAAGATGAAGAATTGCACTGATCTGTCTGATGTGCATGTAGGCGATCTTGCATGTGTTCCTGACGTGTTCTGACATATTGAGATGACAATCTAAGGTAACACCAAGGTTCCTAACTGATGGAACGAACTCCACATCACAGTCGCCAATCTTAAGAGAAGAAGGGAGGGCATCAGTGGCTGTCCTGCTTGATCTTACTAGCATGCATTCTGTTTTACTGTCATTCAGTTGAAGCTTATTAAAGGTCATCCAGTTCTTAACATCTAGAACACAGTTTTGCATGGATTCAACGGTGGGTTGGATTTGATCGAGGGTAGCTTCTTTGTAA
>JAWQFJ010021031.1:0-19065 GCA_034096865.1 Theodoxus fluviatilis | reverse complement strand
TATCAGACCATTACACACCGTACAGCTGTTGATGTTTGCTCCTAAACCTGCCCCTTGTGTCTTCCGTTCGACACCTCTGTGACCTACTCCCACAGTTTTGCTCGCCCTTTACCATTGATTTTGTTCAGGGACAAGGGTAAATAAAATTGCTTATAAAGGTATCACACATACTTACGTGTATCTGTAGCTTTGCTAGGCCCTTCCTTCCCACAACCGGGATAGGGGAAGGTGAACTGAAAAGAAAGAGAGCAGCCACGGAAGAAAGACAGGACAAGGAACAGGATAGGATATTCACAAACGACAGAACGACAGAAACAGGAACGATGACAGTACCCAGAATCTAGACAGGACAGATAGCGAAAGAGATACGAGCGATATCCTAGTACAGATACAGGTCGCAGACAATGACGAGACAAAGAATCAGACATAGACAGAGAAAGACAACGATCACGAGGGCCAGACAATCACTAGATTCTTCATTGGCTGTAATGACCATCAGGAGACAATGAAAAGAAATACTGAGAAATTACAGTCGACAGAGCGGGGTGAATAAAGCTAGAAGCAGGACTGTCAAGCCTAAAAACACATAGATCGCGGAATCGAGTCAAAAAAACGAAAGGATGGTACCGGGTGAGGGAAAAAAAAAGAGATAAAGATTACGTGTGACACTACCGGTACAAAGGCGAGGGCGAGTTCAGTAGAGAAGCACGAATCATAGCCTCTCAGTAGCAGATATCCAGGTGCGGCGTGATCAGGACACCAAGATGAGAGAGGCGAATTGGTAGGCAGGTATAGCTCGTTCGAATTGAAAGGCAATGCGCGAAGCACCAGGGAGAACGAGCAACGAGCATTACGACCAACTTCGTGATCTTCTGTGGGGGGGGGGGAACCCCCCGATTCGTGGTGAATGGGAGGCTAGGGGGTTCCGCCACTGTCCCGCCGGTTGTTTGTTGCTTCCACCACCGACATCTCTTGAGGAGTTATCGTTCCAAGACTGAAACCCAACCCCACAGGGAGGGTGGGGCAGGATGTGAAAGTGGAGGGAAGGGGAGGGGCGGGGGGGGGAGAGGGTGGAAGGGAGAGTGAGGGAAGGGGAGGCAGTTGGGGAAGGCGGAAATGTGTGAGGGAAGGGGAAATGTGAGAAGGGGAAATGTGGGAAGGGGAAGTGTGAGAAGTGGAAATGTGGAGAAAGTGGAACAGTGTGGGATAAGGGATTAGTGTCGGGATAGGGGGATTGTGGAAAGGGGAAAAGTTTGCAGGAAGGGTGAAGTGTGGGAAGGGCGGGGATGTGAGGGAAGGGGGGAGGGGGAGTGCACCTGTCCCCTGGGAATGGGAGGCTAAGTGTTGGGAAAAGGGACCGGAAGAAAGGAAAAGTTTGATGAAGGGGAAGTGTGGGAAGGGGGGATATGTGAGTGGGAGGGGGTGTAGTGATCCGGGTAGACGAGTGGGGGGAGGGGTAGGAGACAGAGTGTGGAAAGGGAGAAAGTGTGGGAAGGGGACAGAATGGAAGGTGTGGGAATGGGAACAGGTGTTGTGGGATTAGGGGGGAGTGTGGGAAAGGCGAGGAGTTTAGTGACGGAAGGAGGAGTGACGAGGATCGTGAGGGAAGGGGGAGTGAGGGAAGGAGGTAGTGATGGGACAGGGAGGAGTGAGGAAAGGGAGAAGTGTGGGAATGGGGAGGGTGGGAGGGAAGTGTGGGAAGGGGAAGTGTGGGAAGGGGAAGTGTGGGAAGGGGAAGTGTGGGAAGGGGAAGTGTGGGAAGAGGGAGTGAGGGAAGGGGGAGTGAGGGAAGAGGGAGTGAGGGAAGGGAGAGTGAGGAAAGGGGGAGTGTGGGAATGGGAAGTGTGGGAATGGGAAGTGTGGGAAGAGGGAGCGAGGGAAGGGGGAGTGAGGAAGGGGGAGTGGAAGGGAGGGAGGGGTTGGAGGAGGGAAGGGGGAGTGTGGGAGAGAGGGAGGAGTGGAAGGGGGAGTGAGGGAAGGCGGGAAGCCGAGTGAGGGAAGGGAGAGTGTGAGGAAATGGGGAGAGAGTGGGAAGGGGAGAGTGTGGGAAGGGGAGAGTGTGGGAAGGGGAGAGTGTGGAAGGGGAGAGTGTGGGAAGGGGAGAGTGTGGGAAGGGGAGAGTGTGGGAAGGGGAGAGTGTGGGAAGGGGAGAGTGTGGGAAGGGGAGAGTGTGGAAAGGGAGAGAGTGGGAAGGTTGGAAGTGTCGGGAATGGACGAGGGAGGGAGCAAGGAGGGGAAAGTAGGGACGGGGAGTGGGGATAAGCCCACACGGAACGAAAGGGGAGTGAGGGAGAGGGAGGGTGAGGGGAGGAGCGTTTGGACACCAGGGAAGAGGCTGTGGGAAGGGGAAAGTGTGGGGAAGGGGAGGTGGGAAGGAGGAGGGTGTGGGGAAGGGAGTGAGTGGGGAAACAAGGGAATGACGTTTGAGGGAGAATGAGAGATTTAGTGAGGGAAGGGGGAGTGTCGGGAAAGGGAAAGTGGGGAGGGTGGGAGAGAGGGGAGGGAGGATTGTGCGGAAGGGGGAGTGAGGGGGAAGAGGAAGTGTCCGGGAAGGGGGAGTGAGGGGAGGGAGTGTGTGGGAAGGGGAAGTGAGGGAAGAGGAAGTGTGGGAAGGGGGAGTGTGGGAAGGGGGAAGAGGGGGTGGGCGGCAGGGGCAGAGATTCGTCTTCAGGCGGAAGAGGCCAACATCATGTAGCCTTCATTTCAAGTTTTCCCTCGTCGATCTTTTTTTCCTCCGGCAGAATGCCCCAAGGGATGAAGATATGTTCTTTCTTGCACAGTTGGAGTTGAGCAATCAATTTGTTGTCTTCCTGCCTCAAGGCGGATTGGCCTCTGCAGGAATCCCACTCTGATATTTTGACCTGATGATGCCACTTTCATCGTAAGCTTCCATCCCCACTGCCAGCTTCCACCCCCACTGCCAGCTTCCATCCCCACTGCCAGCTTCCACCCCCACTGCCAGCTTCCACCCTCACTGTCAGCTTCTACCCACACGGTCAACTTCCACCCCCACAGTCAGCTTCCACCCCCACTGTTAGCTTCCACTCTCACTGTCAGATTCCACCCTCACTGTAGCTTCTATCCCCACTTTCAGCTTTTATCCCCACTGTCAGCTTCCATCCCCTTTGTCTGCTTCCATCCCCTTTGTCAGTTTCCACCCCCACGGTCCAGGCTTCCACCCCCCACCTGTCAAACTCCCACACCGCCACTGCCAGCTTGCCACCCCCACCCACTGCCAAGCTTCCCCCCTCACTCGTCCCAGCTGTCCAACCCACACTGACTCGGAGGCTTAGTCCACCCACCAATGTGACCAGCTTCCCACCGCCACTGTCAGCTTCCCAAGCCCCACACTATCAGCTTTCCACCCCCATTGTACCAGCAGTTCCACCCCCAACTGTCAAGCCCTCCACCTCTACTGTTAGGACAGCCGTAGTCGGCGGGATGCATGGCGCGGAGGCCGTGGAAGGACATCAGATGGAGTCGTTCGCTCCGTGTGAGTTGAGGGTGTGTGTGTGGAGTGCTGTGTGTGATGTGTGTGTGTGTGTGTGTGTAGTCAGTGTGTGTGTCGTGTGTGTGGTCGGTGCTGTGTGTGTGAGAGACGAGGGGCATGACGTGGGGTTGCGGGGTGAGAATGTGAGTGGCATGTCACATGTATGGACTTCCAGTTCCGCTTGTTCTTCATTGTGTCTTTGACAAAACCTCCCCCCTCCCCCAATACAGGAGTTTCAGTCCCCCCTTCCCTCTCCCCGCCCCACCCCCTCACCGACCACCCCACCCAGTCCGTTCAATACCTCTTCCCTGTCTCTTTTCTCACTTCTTTACTTTCTTCTTCCCTTCTTTCTTCCCTTCTTCAATGAATACCCCACCACCACCTCCATCCCGGCCTGAGATTCGAATTTATTTGCCTGTTCCCTGCAGGGTTAAGAATTTTAAGAATTTCACAGTTTGCATCCTACTCTTCACTCTCCGCTCACACCTTCATCCCTCCCTCCCTCTCGGCAACCCCCCACCCTCCACCCTTGGACATTACCTCCCAATCCTTAGCCCTCTTCTCCAACACCTTCACACTCGGAGTCCAGTACTCGAGATGAAGGTGATGGTCCACTGAAGATGGTCCACAGGCCCGTGCAGATGTTCACGCATGGCTGCCTGTAGTGGCCATATTGTCCTTTCATCTCCAGCACTTCCTCCTTTCACAGCTTGCATTTCGCTCTCCACTCACGTCTGTCTTCATATCTCCCATTTTCTAGCCTCCCACCTTCATTCCACCCCATCCAAAGATCCCCATCCCCACTCTCTTTGCCTCTCCTTTCACTTCATACACTCTTAATTCTTTCTCCTCCCCACCCCCTTCTACTCTCCCCCTTTTCTCCCACTTTCATCCTCTTTAATGCCCTCTACAACCCCTCTTACTCCCACCCCCTTTACCTCCACCTTACCCCTTTTTCATAGCCCTATCTTGCATTGCTTCTTTCTCCTGCTCCCCCTCACCCCCCACCCATCCCTTCCTCCTTACCTCCTACTCCCTTTTCTCCCCTTTGCAGCTCCTTTCCCTTCCGCAACGTTTTTTACCCCTGAAACTTTTACCTACATCTTGCCCCCCTTCAGAACTCTTCCTTGTCTTCTGTCACACACACACACACACACACACACACACACACACACACACACACACACACACACACACACACACACACACACCGTCTCTTCCTCTTTACCTCCAATCCCACCCCATTTCCTCCCTTCTACAGTCCTTTCCCCTCCCACACACATACCCATCCTTTGTTTTCCCTTTATTCTCTACCTTTGCCGTACCCTTCATAGCCCGTTCTAGCTTTCTGCCTCCCGAACCTCAACCCCACACGCCACCCCCTCCTCTACTTCCCCTTACCCCCCACTCTCGTTTCTCCCTTCTATCTCTTCCACCCCACTCACCTCCTTTCCATATGCTCTCTACCTGCGCCTTACCCCTCTTCATAGCTATTCCTTACCTTCCTCCTCTGTTTCCCATCTCCACCATTGTCTACCACGCCCCATCTTCCTCCTCAACTCCTACTCCCATTCTCTTTCCTCCCTTCTACACCCCCCTTCCCCCTCTCCCTCCCTCAGACACCCCTTTTCTCTCTCTACCCTCCCTCTCCACCTTAAACCACTTCATAGCAATCCCAAGCCTTGCCCTGGGTGCGCACACACAGAGAGGTGGCGACATGACACCTTTCAAGCATGGCTACAGGTGCTGCCACCTGGTGGCAGGCGGTCTTTGAAGAGGCGTGACTAGTTTGCACGTGCAGGCGGTCAATGCTCCAGCACGCACTGCACGCTACAAAACGCTGGACACCGGCAGGCAGATGGCACGAGGGAGGGTGAACGTTGCATGCACGTGCAAGTTGATTTCTCTACATAAACTCCCCACTCACCCCCACCCCCCACCCCCCTCACCGCCACCCCCCGCCTCGCCCCGCAATGACTAGCCATATCAGCGGTGTTGGCTCGAGTACAAACAAGTCAAGAATCCAGATGCCTTGTCGTTCGCCTTTGACTAACACACGACGACGACGACGGACGGACACGGGCCAAATGGTTGGCATGATGACGATGATGATGATAGCGACGACGACGACGACGACGATGATGGAGCTTTGCGGTCTATTAGTCCCAGAACAGGTTTGAGTAAACACAAATCAAGCAATGATTTGCAGAGTCATTTGCTTCTGACGAATCGCGTAGGAAGACGCGGGGGGTCTGTTAACACCCCCAGTTCACAGGGGAATCGCGGAAAGCCATGCGGTGGGTCTTCTCCTAACCCGCCGACAGGAGGATTTCGTCTGGGTCGCTTTACGCTGCTCTCATCAGCCCCTACAGGATTGAGGCAATGGGTCAGAGTCAATCAGTCAGAGCAGAGATGAAAGTGCCCAGTCAATCGGTGCGTCTTGGCAAGGCACATTAAGCGCCCATGTCATCTGCCTAACCATGCGTTCGTTTCGTGCTGACTCCAAGCTTCGTCAAATCTCAAACGATCTGCGTCTCTCTCTCTCTCTCTCTCTCTCTCTCTCTCTCTCTCTCTCTCTCTTATGTTGTTGAGAGAGATATGATGTATGCATTATTTTTGTGTTGTATTATTTGTAATGGGCTGGAGGCCCTTTCAATAAACAGTTCAGTTCAGTTCAGTTCAGTTCAGTTCTCTCTCTCTCTCTCTCTCTCTCTTTCTTTCTCTCTCTCTATTTCTCTCTCTCTCTTTCTCTCTCACTATTTATCTCTTTCTCTCTCTCTCTCTCTCTCTCCCTCCCTCCCTCCCTCCCGCCCCCCTCCCTCTCTCTCTCTCTCTCTCTCTCTCTCTCTCTCTCTCTCGCTCTCTCGCTCTCTCTCTCTCTACAGTTTACGCCTTTACAATGAGAAAACGTAAATCAGAGAGTTAGTCGTGTTATCTCTATTGTTGTTATATAGTTAGTCGAATAGTTACCAAATAATCGTTCACACAATAAACGCGTTGATAAGGTATGGTGCCATGCGGTCTGATGTTACAAATTTAAATTATGTAAATGCAGTGGGCCGATGGCCTCGAAATAAAGTATAGTTTAGGTCTGTTCAGCATCTCTCTCTCTCTCTCTCTCTCTCTCTCTCTCTCTCTCTCTCTCTCTCTCTGTGTGTGTGTGTGTGTGTCGCTCGCTCGCTCTCTCTCTTTTCGCAATAAACGGCACACATTAGAAAGCTATAGTGATGTAGAAATGTACAAGAAAATCATATTTAGGCGTCAGGACATCCTACAACCAAGGCCTCAGAAGTTTCTATTCGAGCAAGGACACATGTCTATCCCTACATCACAAGCGGGAACCCGTTTGATAGGCTGTTAGAAAGAGTCTCCGACGGACATGAAAAAATAGTGCGCGTTTCCATTGGGCGAACACTCGAATGAACATTGCTTTTGGGATTTGCGAGCGCGCCTGGTCGGATAGAGAGTGAGGCAGTCGGACAGAGAGTGAGGCAGTCGGATAGAGAGTGAGGCAGACGGATAGAGAGTGAGGCAGTTTGATAGAGAGTGAGGCAGTGGGACAGAGAGTGAGGCAATCGGATAGAGAGTGAGGCAGTCGGATAGAGAGTGAGGCAGTCGGATAGAGAGTGAGGCAGTTGGACAGAGAGTGAGGCAGTCGGACAGAGAGTGAGGCAGTCGGACAGAGAGTGAGGCAGTCGGATAGAGAGTGAGGCAGTCGGATAGAGAGTGAGGCAGTCGGATAGAGAGTGAGGCAATCGGATAGAGAGTGAGGCAGTCGGATAGAGAGTGAGGCAGTCGGATAGAGAGTGAGGCAGTTGGACAGAGAGTGAGGCAGTCGGACAGAGAGTGAGGCAGTCGGATAGAGAGTGAGGCAGTCGGATAGAGAGTGAGGCAGTCGGATAGAGAGTGAGGCAGTCGGATAGAGAGTGAGGCAGTCGTATCTCTGTGGTTACAGCGCTCATCTCCAGCAGCGGGCGGAAGCGGCGTTCGAAGCTGCATGGAACGTAGATTTGCAATCTCGGGCAAGGTACTTAGCTTGCACTGCCTCTTCCCTACCGAGAGGGAAACAGAGTACTTGAGAGAGCAGTGTTGCCACACTGTAGTGCGATTAACCCTTGAATGCTCCTGTTCCTCCTGCTCCTGCTCCTCCGGCGCACCCCCCCACCCCCACCCCCCACCCCCACCACCACCACCGCCGCCGCCTCCTCCTCCTCCTCCTCCTCCTCCTGCTCCTCCGGCGCACCCCACCACCACCACCCCATCATCACCGCCTCCTCCTCTTCCTTCTCCTCCTCCTCCTCCTCCTTCTCCTGCTGCTGCTCCTCCTTCTTCTACTCCTCCTCGTTCTCCTGCTCCTGCTCCTCCTGCTCCTCCAGACAGCATATGACTCTACATCGTACCTCTAGAATGATGCCTCAAAGATGATGACATGATGCACTAGAGAACTGTAAAAGAGGATCATACGAACAAAGTGGTGGGGAAGGCTTTCAATACATTATAATTATGTAAAAAGTTGCTCTTGGCTCTGGTTCAATAGTGCACCGACTAAATTCCCGAGCGGGCAATGACATTGGCAGCATGTGGAAGCCATTCCTATCACGTGACCAAAAGCTTAAACAGCAGCGCCCTCTGACCATTTACAGGGGGGACAACCCATGAAAATGCACGTGCTCACCACATGTCCAGGGCCTTTCAACCTGCGGTCAACAGG
Organism: Theodoxus fluviatilis; assembly: GCA_034096865.1. Classification (NCBI taxonomy): domain Eukaryota; kingdom Metazoa; phylum Mollusca; class Gastropoda; order Cycloneritida; family Neritidae; genus Theodoxus; species Theodoxus fluviatilis. The sequence goes on along the minus strand of JAWQFJ010021031.1, from coordinate 10,864 downwards.
AATAAGTGCAAGCTGTCAGAGCATATATCCTTACCGCCCAGGAAAAAATGGTAGGAAACCTCTCAGAAGAGCGAGAGAGCAACAAACAACGACAAACTAATTTATTGGCTAGGCCTCAGGCCCGTTCCAACATACACAGAATTATTTGTAATACTGAGTTTTCAACAGAGCAGTGTTTCGGCGCTCAAATGCATAAACTTTGTTCAGTGCTTTTCAACAAATAGATCAAAGCATGTTGATCTCGTCTTAAATTCATTGATGGCAAGTATCTTAAGCGAATATCTTCGTAGACAGGGCATTGCAGTAAAAAGTTAACTTCCTCTTCCTCTTCTATATTTGATGGACAAGAGCAGTCATCAGTGCAGTATCTGCTTTGGTGAGTGTAAATTTCGCTATAATTTAAAACGTGTCAAACAATCCGGAAATAGTATTTTGTTCACTACACTAAGGTAAGTGAGCGATAGTGCAGATGGTCATCGGACTTTCGATCGCGTCACCACTTCTTAAATGACAATGCCGTTACCTTGATGATATAACAATTAACTAATCAAACATACAGAAGACTATCAATGTAAAAAAAGATATACAACTCATTCAAACTAGTTCACATATGCTCCTCCTAAACCACCCTCCCAAACGTCTTCCCACCCTCTCCTCCTCCTCTATTCTCCTCTGTGTCCACTCTCTTCCCCTTTCCCCTGTAGGTATTGCCCATACCACTGATTGAATTTCCTTCTGCATCATCACATATACGGCAGACGGAAAGTACGCGAATACAGAATATTATACTCCTCCCATTTGAATACCATTTGTCCAAAATGAAGTTTTTACAGATTCTGTTGACTTACATATTCGATGTTTTCATATCGTAATCCTTAAAGAAGCAGTAGTGACTGCCCACGTCGAGGTGCAGAAGTGAGTGGGAAAATAACAAAAGCTCTCCACAACTCTAACTCGAAGTTCAATAGTCCTAAAGATGTGATAATTTTATTAAAGGTTCTCAGTTTTATTCAGAAATGTGACTGGTTGATCCCTCCCCCCACAACTCCCCAATATTTGTTATTTAACCTGTCTAGAGGTGCCTTTTATGTGAATGAAAAAGAAAATCCCAAGATTGAAAACCATAATTTTACTTTTAAAATTACAAGGCCTCAGCCTTAGTCAGCCTTACAAAGGCTGATCGGCCCTTCAACTCCAGCCATCAATCCATCCATCTAACACGAATTCCTCTATATCTGGAAGCTCTGAGCTTTCATAGCCTTAGGCACCGTACTTGTAGCAATCACTCCAGTCGTCTGCAAAGACCGCTTCAGCTTGTCCCTCTCTTGATCTCCAAGCATCCCGCGCAAAGGGATCCTATGAGATTACCAAGCGGCGCTGATGAATCATACGGGAAAGGTGCCCTTGAGCACAAGATATAAGAAGCTAAGGAGCGGTGAATCTCCCTGCGTGTTATCATTTCCTTTCCAAACTTTGAGGCTGACTCACTGTTCACGGCCATTCCCTTGCCCTCATCAGGAATGCCACTTCCAGTCTACACCGGGGGCTACCCAAACGCTGCCAGCCAACGAACTGTACCCACCACAAGGTCATCCAGTTCTTCCACCATGCGGAGCATGACGCCATTTGGTGTGGCAAATAAGGCCAGAATTGAATTAATGACGTCAAAACTTGGAGACGTCTATACATTTGCAATGCAGACACATCTATTCTACGCAGCCAACCATAACCCGTCACTCTTTACCATACTATGAGGGCAAAACCAGCAGTGGTAATAATGGCGACAGTTCTTCAGCGAAATACATGCAGCGGCAAAGAGAACAAAGGCTGAAGACAAGACAGGTACCCGAAGGGCAGTTCAGCGACGGACGAGGGAAAACTGCTTTGGCGATTATAACTGCAGTTGGACCCGAAAGTCTGGTACCCGTGACCTTCATCAGGGAATTTCAAATATCAATTTTACATATTGTTTTAAGTCGATGATTTCAACCATTTCAGAAGATCTCAGTCAATCAGATTACGTCAACTCCATCGACAAGACACGTCACCAAAGATTGCACTGTCGCCGACCTCTCCGCAGATTTTGAATGACACGCTCAGTTCCATCTGCTGTTCATCAAACTACTATCCAGAGTGTGCTGACATATGGATTCAGTGTGGATGGCTCCAGATGAACAAAATGAGATAAGAAAAGGCACGCAAATTTAAAGCAGACCAGCAAAATTGATTAGCAAATGCACCGCCTCTTTAAAGGGTCTTACAACTGACCACGTCAGATGGAAAGGGAAGGTGCAGTCTGAGCCATCACATCCACTCTCGGATTGCTGAGGATGCCTACCTTGAAGGCAGAGGTCTACAGGCGCACAAAGTCAGGAGATAACGACAAAAAAATTCATTCATTCAAACAACTATCTCCATCTTCATATGTTCTCCAGAGACGCAGCTGGCAACATGCCTGCATTGTGAGTTATGTTCATTGTCCGGGGAAGGGGTGAGAGGAGAGATCAAGGATGAAAGGAATGGGCGAGGATATTCAGAGCAGAGTGGAGAAACATGGCGAGAGGAGGAGGGGGAAGGGTGAGGAAATGAAAATGGATGGTCTAAATTATAACATGTGTTTCAATTTGAAACCCGTTTAAGTTAAACCTGTAAAGAATTATTTTTATTTTCTTCTTTCAGTCAGTTCTTGTTCTCTTTCGCAAGTTAAGGAGAATAACCATCATGTCTAGTTCTTGGCATATGCACCACTGCATTGTCTCTTTGTGAGAGCCGTGTCTACAAATTCTCTTCTAAGAGTAAGAAAATGTTATACCTGTGAAAATGACGATAACTGTAACTGTGCAAGCTTTCGTCAGTCGTGCCCGAGCACGAATTCCCGCCCTGCAGTTGTCATCCGAATAGAGAGCTTGCCGTGATTCTGTAGACCAATCCTGGAGTGGCAGTCCTTGGGCGCGTTTGTTAGGCGTAGAATCTCGAGATAATCTCGAGGGCGAGGCGTTGCCTACGTTTCTCGCTCATAAGGAGGCACTCGCCGTGAAGGAGGGAGGCCGAGGGAGCTCCGGAGCTCCCTTGCTGCGTCCCGCTGCAAAGGCCCGGATGTACTAAAATGGCGGAGACCGTGCCAATTGGGTTGCCGCTGATAGACGGCAGCGCCTGTAATGTGCTTCTCAGGGTCCGAGAATGGAAAAGTGTACGTACGCGGAAGTATTTGCTGTTCGAGTGTTTATTTGTATATTTTGAGAAGTAGGTGTATAGATTATGTCTGGGCATACACTGCCGAACTTTTTTTTTTGTTTGCAAACACGCAATACCGTACACGTACGATCTATGAATTATGTCCCTTGAATTGATCGAAATGAATCGAGGCACAACATCTTCGACAAAACCGTCCACAGTTGAACCCGGGTTGCTTTTTTTTTCGTTGAAAAAGTTCCCGTGCCATTCGATATGACACCATGGTGTGTTCTATCAAGTGAAAAACTGATGTGATATATGTATCGTCAGTTATTTCGTCTATCGGCAACTTCTTCACTGACTCTCGCGCCAGGATGCAGCCATGATCTCTCGGAATTCTGCCTTACCAGTTGATGATTGGCCGTTTTTTAGCCATAGGAGCGTCTCGCTCGCCCTCGACTAGCCATCGAGGCGAGCTACTTGCCTAACAAACGCGCCCCTTGTCACAGCGGTTGCAATTGTAGGTGCTGGTGTCATCCCCGCAGCACCTCGGCCGCGTTGCTTAGACGCGAGGGCTTGCGAGGAGTAGGGCGGTGTCAACTTGTGTCAACATTTCACTCTCTTTGCGTCTCCTTTCATCATGTTGACACCGGCCTATTCCTTTGCAAGTCCTTGCAAGACACTAGCGTAAGCAGCACGCCCCTGTCTTTCCGTTGATAGCGTCTCTCCTCCTCCAGCCTCTGGAGTCTCATTTTTCCCTTCCTAAGATTGCAAGGAGAAACGTTTTATAAAGCAACTGAAACAGAGAATATAAGACTGTTACAGACAGTTGTGGGACGGAAAAAAAATCTTTGCAGCACGATATTTTCGTTGTATTCAATTTTCAAGAGCATGTTTGGTGAGGAAAGATATACAACTTTTCTCATCATCAAAAGATTCAGGGACTTTTTCATAGGTTTTCGTTTCGGTATCAACTGCCTAAAAATAAATCAACGCGACTGTGACACAGAAGCAAGATACTTGACTTGTCCATTATGTAATGAAAATAAAGACAATTTTTTTCTTTGTTCCAATGCTTTGAATACATTGACCTTAGGAATAGATACATCGCACGATATTTAAGGACAAGAAGAGAGTTTAGTTATCTTCTAAAACGGACTATTATTCGGGTCACAATGGACGAATCGATATACATATACCATGCAATGAAAATGAGAGAAAACAAGTATGTCAGGAATACACCATGAATGCTTAGCGCAAAACGATGTATAGAGCTGATCAAACTGCTATGTGTTGTGATTTATTCAAATGAGCAGTCAGCCTACGTATAAAGTTCAGTTCAGTTCGGTGCAGTTCAGTTCAGTTTAGTTCAGTTCAGTTTACTTCAGTTCACTTCAGTTCATGTTCAGTTCAGTTCAGTTCAGTTCAGTTCAGTTCAGTTCAGTGCAGTGCAGTGCAGTGCAGTTCAGTTCAGTTCAGTGCAGTGCAGTTCAGTTCAGTTCAGTGCAGTTCAGTTCAGTTCAGTTCAGTGCAGTGCAGTGCAGTGCGGTGCAGTGCAGTGCAGTTCAGTTCAGTTCCCTCATATTGCTCTGGAGCTCACCCCTCCATCTGGGGCGATCCCTGGCAATGTCCTCCTAGAGCGAGATGCCAATGCCAAGCGCCTTCATGACTTTGACTATGCCTATTACAATGAATACGACTATTACAATGACTATGATTATTATAATGACTATGACTAGTACAATGGCTATGCCTATTACAATGACTATGCCTTTTACAAAGACCAAAGACCACATGTGCAACACCCATCCGAGTCTTAGGTCAATCCACCCTTCTGACATTGTTATACTGCTGTGAAACGTGGACCACATTCCCCCATCAAATCCAGCAACTTGAGAAATTTCACCAGAGATGCCTGAGAAAGATCTGCAACATCACGTGGCAAGACAGAGTCTCGAATATTCAAATCCTTGACCTTTGCGGTCTGCCAAACATAGAACACCTGCTGATCCAGTCCCACATACGCTGGGCAGGCCACCTTGCCCGCAAGGATGATGGAAGAATCCCGAGGAGATTGCTGTATGACCAGCTGAAAGAAGGTCATCGGACAACTGGATGCCCCTACAGACGCTTCAGAGGCTGCCTGAAGGAGCATCTCAAAGCTTGTGGCATGGACACTGAAAGCTGGGAGGCTCAAGCACAAGAGAGGTCTCTGTGGGAACACCTCTGCCACAAGGGTGTCAAGATCTTCGAGGAAAGAAGAGCGGCCACTATTCAAGAGAAATGAGAGCGGCGGGGGCAGGGCACCTCCGCTGAGGAGATTTTCCAGGGCAGCCAATGCGAAAAATGCTGTGCCTCCACATGAGGCCACATTTAAGATGACCTGCCTGCCTACTCATCAGACGGACTCGACGGGAGAAATGGAATCCAGAGACTATTACAATGACTATGACTATTACAATGACTGACTATTACAATTACTATGACTATTACAATGACTATGCCTATTACAATGACTATGACTATTACAATGACAATGACTATTACGATGACTATGACATTTACAATAACTATGACTATTACAATGACTGACTATTACAATTACTATGACTATTGCAATGACTATGACTATTACAATGACTATGACTATTACAATGACTATGACGAGAGGGGATCTGACCGACTCCAGCTCAATGTTGTACCATCTTTGAAGACGCATATCAACATTACCGTCTGCTTCTGACGAGGCTTCGATACAATGCCCACAGAAGACCACGAGGTCGCCTCAGTAGTGCGCTCGCATTCATCACAGCGCTTATTACGCCGCCCATCTCGTGCGCCAGAAAATTTCCGGTGGAGAGAAAATTCCTCCACTGATGAAATTCACCCCGTAACGACCTGGCACCATGCCAGTTGATCATATTTCATCTGTCTACAGCTCCTTTCTGAAAAATGGGTCGAGTGACTGCAACGCGAGTTCCTCTTCCGCCTGACATGCTGAATCCTCTTGGGCCAATACAAACATGCTTTAATCACTGGGAAAGGGTCAGTCATCCGGGCATAGGAGATGTCGCATATTTGGGGAAGACTTTCATCTCTGTAGCGGATAACTAGTCCAAGATAATAACTTTGTCTCGGACATTTCTCTCTTGTTTTTTCTTTCAGTGAATCTCTTTGCAGATCGATTGGAAGAGACGGTCCTGTCCGCAGCGGCCGGGCAGGCAAGGCAACAGCGAAGAGGTGAGCTCTGGGGAAGAAGCAGGTAATCAGGTAGAACGAAGGCAAGGTGTGGGCTGCAAGGCAGAATTAATGGAGGGAGGTAAGTGGCCCGCCCTCCCTAATACGACTAGCACCTTTCATCCAGTCCGCATTGAGCTCCAATTGCCCTCAAAGGCGGGAGTTGCCTGGCCTTTGTCCCTCTCCATTCCCAGTGGCAGGCCTGAAGTCATGGCAGGTCCTGCAGGCCCAAGCGAGACAAGCTCCACAATGGAACATTTAGTCCCGCCACTGCTGAAGACAGATCGGCAATGGAGAAATTGCGGAGTGAAGGAGAAGGAGCGGGAGGGCGGAGGCGAGGACGAACAGTGGGGGATGGGTGTGGGGGATAAGAGACAAGAAAAGGGGTTGTTGGAGTATTCATCAGGTAACGGTAGGGTTCCCTCTACTAGTAATAGGGCAATATCAACGAAGACAAAAGCAGATCCCCCACTAACCCCGCCCCTGCCAATATTCCATTCAATAACCCTTCTTGGTCACGATCATGTAGATGTCAACATAATAATGCTATCAAAGTTTCAGTCTACAGAAGTTAAGTCTAAAATTCAGTGGGTGGTGCTTTATATTACACAGGCTCAATCTTCTTTCCTTGCCTCAGCTGATTTGCAACCACAGTGTTCAGTCCTGGGGTGTCAAGCTGGTGTCTGCTACGAGGTACTTCCACCCCTCTACTCTCCCACACCGGTAAATAAAGAGAATGACATGTTGTTTTTCTTGGCAGCGGATATGGTGTCTGGCAACAAGTTTGTTGTCGTGTGTCAGTGATATATGTTGATTCTTCTGTTTAATTGGTACATACGTGTAGAATATTGTGGGAGCGCGACGTTTCACACCCGGGATGTTTCGTACCCACGACGTTTCGTACACGAAAACGACGTTCGTGCATACAACTGGATGCGTTCCGTACACGACATTTCGTACACACAACCACAACAGGGTGCGTTCCGTACACGACGTTTCGTACACACAACAGGGTGCCTTTCGCACACTTTCTGATTAAAAGAGGAGTGAGACATGAACTCGCAAAGTTTCATGGATGTCTATCAAGAGCAGCGTGAATAATTTTACTTCAAAGTTTACATGTAGTCGCCGCATAGTTTACTGCAGCATCCACTCGGTGTTTTCGAGCTCTCATTCATGCAGCTTGTAAGAGAATCCCTTCCATTGATGGGCCACACTACTGGACTCGTCCGAGGAAAGGGATGCGATGTTGATCGTTTAATTCGCAGTGACACCCATCCAGAATGACAACCAAAGCAGTATGTGCTCGCTAGCTCACGTACGCAATCCTAGACGTTATTGCGCCCACAGAATGACAATAAAGTGTGGATAATTGACAAACTGGTGTACACAATGCGCTTTCAGCTGAACTGGGTTATGATGAATACCATATTTACAGCAGTCGTCAAGGCAAAATCGAGCATAAACGCCTATGCAAAAACGCAGCCAATCAGATGCCGTGGCCCGCTGGCAGCGCGGGGTCCGCACCCCTTTCCTCGGACGAGACCACTAGTGTGGCCCATCAGTGGAAGGGATTCCCTTTCAATTTTTTTTTCCATTTTGATTGAAACAGCAAATGAGTTAGATATAAAAGTGCATGTACCCGCTGCTCTTTTTTCCTAAGTTTGGTGGATGTCCATCATGTGAGGTGAGCAATTTTACTTGCAAGTTGTCACATAGTAGCGAATGAATAAGTGATGTTTACTGGCACAAACAAACTGATGGTGATGTCAGGTGAAACCACTCCATACACAGAATCAACTAGCTCAGATGTCGACATTTAAGTACACTAACAATACTACACAAAATGTGTAAATCCTGTACTAGAATCGATAATAACTTCAATTAAGGTTATATGTTCGAAATGTCGTTTATTGGGGATTACGTAACGTCGTTTTTACATGGGTACGAAACATCGCGAGTACGAGTACGAAATGTGACCAACTCTAGAATTGTTTTAAGGGGTGGATTTGGTGTTTGGCGACCAGTTTGTTGTTGTGCTCAAGTTGGGCTCGATCTTGCATGGAGGTCTGAACTACAACTGGACCTGAATGACTAACTCTGTCCCAATGTCCCTCGGTAGCGCCCTGGGCTTTCTGGCCGCCCCTGGCTGACCTACTGGAGCAGACTCTGAAAGCCCAGCAGCCAGGGGCTCCAGCTGATGAGGGGGCATCACGCGACTCCGGCCCTATGTTGCTCTCGAGGAGAGAGCGAGCGAGCGAGAAACACACACTGTGTGTGTGTGTGTGAGAGAGAGAGAGAGAGAGAGAGAGAGAGAGAGAGAGAGAGAGAGAGACTTGACTTTGACTTATTTATTGTATATGGGCCGATCGCCCTTTACAATTTTAACATACAATATCACAAATGATCGATTCCTACATGTATACAATCAATGGCAGTTTTCCTCTCGTTGTTTCAAGGCATAAAATATGTACATAGCCACATTTCTCGTCGTTATCTTATCAGAAGCAGACATGAGTTGCATGAAATTCGTTCCAGCTTCAAAATGACGTTTGATGTATTTCTCTCTTAATTCTTTATAGAAGGGGCAGTCCACCAAAAAATGCTCTTCGTCTTCATTTTCATGACAAAACGGGCATGTTGAGTTATTGTACAGAAGATTAAAACGGTGTTTGTTAATATTTAGGTTGTTTACACCAAATCTGAACCTTGCAAAAGCATCACGAAATTTTTTACTAGTTAACATTTTAGGTACGCCTCTTCCCCGAAGAAGTTCTTGAAAGAGGAGTACCAACAGTATCTTGTACTGGAGCTATTTTCTCCCTGCCAAAGCTGTCTGTGACAGTCTCGAAGTCTTTGCTTAAACGCCCTGAGGAAGGGTTTTTCGTTGCCAACGCCTCCATTGAGCCGTACGTGAGCAAATCCTGATCAGGAGAGGCAACTTTCTATGAGAGCTGTCAAATTTCTGCTATGTGGAATATTGGAGTTAGCTAACCAGCGATATGCTTGTTTGAGAAACCTGTTAGTTGGCATTTTACTAATTTTAGCCAATATTTAACTGTTGTAGTGCAGCCTGAGAGAGACAGGGGATATCTTCCCAGGTCCCCATACACCATATGAGTAGGTGTGCGGGTATCCAGACGTAGAATTCTTTTGCAGGCGAAGCTGTGGGCTTTTTCCACTATGTCAGCTTTACCCATGCCCCATATCTCAGAACCATAAAACAGGAGATTGTACTTGGGAGTCGAATAACTTGAAGAAGATAGTGGTGCTTGTGTTATGCAAGCTCCACATGGTCTTCAGTACTTGAACGACTCTTTGCTTCACTTTAGTTAATAGGTCTTCCAGATGTGGATTGAGAGATAACCTTGTGGAAAAGATGAAGCCCAAGTACTTATAGCTATTTACAACTTCTAGCTTCCTACCGGCTAAGGTCCACCTTTCCCCTTGTGCTAAATGGCCTCCCTTTCGAAAGACCACCACTTTCGTTTTATCCAGGTTAACCTTCAAAACCAAGGTACGAGACGCCTGGACAAGATTATTTAGCTGGTTTTGTAAACCAGTCGGAGTTGTAGAAAGTAGAGCAACATCATCAGCGAATAAGAGGGCAAATATTTCTGGAGTGCCAGGTTGTAGCTGGACACCGTGTTTCCCTAACTTCACATGATTAGCAACAACATCGATATATAGAGAACAAATTGTCAGACTCTCCAAGGCCCCCTGTTTTACGCCCGCCGGGCATTTAAAGAAATTTGTTAAAGTGTTGTTCCATCGTACACAAGCTTCAACATTTGCATACATAGCTTTCAACATTTGGTTAAATTTGGATGAAAGGCCAGTGTTTTCGAGGACTTTCCAGAGTTGATTCCTATCTACCGAGTCGAAAGCCTTCTCAAAATCAACAAATGATACATAGAGCTTCCCCCGACCGTCGCCATAGACGTGCTTCAGGACCATAGAGTTCAGGGTGAAGACATGCTCGATGGTAGGGTACTGCGTAACTCCGCCATAGACGGTCCCAAGCACGTTTGCGAAAGGAGGAGGGTTGGGTGTGGGGCTAGCAACCCCTACCCGGAAAAAAGCTCTTTGCTACAGAAACCGAAGCAACAGAAAAAGAAAACCAGCGCTCGATTCAAGAAGATGCCTCTACAGAAGGACCTATGCCGCAGGTTGGTGAAAGCCTCACGGAAGCCAGCCGACCGACAAATCTTCTAACGATGAAAGCAACAACGAAGATCGGAACTTGGAATGTACGAATTATGAATAAAACAGGAAAAGCAGCTCAAGTAGCGAGTGAGATGAAGCGCTACAACATCCAAGTGCTCGGAATATGTGAAAGCAGATGGAATGGATCCGGCATGACCACACTTGCCACTGGAGATAAGATCCTCTACTCGGGACACACAGACGAAAACCACGACAACACAGAAGGAGTTGCCATCATGATGTCCCA
>JAWQFJ010021030.1:30000-32500 GCA_034096865.1 Theodoxus fluviatilis | reverse complement strand
CCCGTCTGTTCTTCCCCGATTTACTTTTCTCAGGTCTTTTCTCCCCTAGTCAATTGTCACCAGTCTGTTCATCCTAGAGTCACTTCTCCCTTAATCATGTATCCCCTGGTCATTTCTCCTTTGTAACAAATACAAACACACACGCGCGCGCGCGCGCACTCTCTTTCTTTCTCTCTCTCTCTCTCTCACTCTCACTCGCTCTCTCTCCCTTCTCTCTCTCTCTCTCTCTCTCTCTCTCTCTCACACACACACACACACACACACACACGCACACACACACGCACACTCACACACATACTCTCTCTTTCTCTCTCTCTCTCTCTCTCTCTCTCTCTCTCTCTCTCTCTCTCCCCTTCTCTCCACCTCTCTCTCTCTGTCTCTCTCGACTCTCTCTCTCTCTCTCTCTCTCTCTCTCTCTCTCTCTCTCTCTCACATACACACACACACACACACACACACATACACTCTCTCTCTCTCTCCATCTCTCCATTTCTATCTCTCTCTCCATCTATCTATCTATCTCTCTATCTCTCTCTCCCCTTCTCTCCATCTCTCTCTCTCTCTCTTTCAGACACACACACACACACACACGCACACACACACACACATACACACACATATACACACACACAAACTCACACATATACCTACACACACACACACACACACACACAGAACACACAGAACACACACACGCGCGCGCGCGCACACTCACACACACACACACTCACACACACACGCGCAATCACACATGCCATCCTCCCATAGTTACCTTATTGTACATTTCCCCCTGTCCACCGCATCATTGAAAAACTCCTTTACTTTTACTTTTCATGCACAAAAGATCATTTCTGTATGCTTTTGTTGTTGTTGTTGTTTTTGTTTTTGTTGTTGTTGCAAAATACATTATTCAAGCGTTGAAGTGGTGTTAGCTGCACTCCTAATGCTCAGTCAACCACCGTTGTAGTGAGTCATGGAAGATGAATGTTTGGGAGGGTGGGTGGTAGGGTGGGTGGGTGGACGGACGGACGGACGGACGGACGGACGGACGGACGGACGGATGGATGGATGGATGTATGGATGGAGTTTTGCGGTCTAACATCCTTTGTAGGCTATGTAAGAGCACTGACCACAAACATCACTAAAACAGGTCAAAATAAGCTCAACCACGTGGCGATTTCCATAGATATTCGCCTGTGACGAATCACGTGGGAGACACTGTGGGTCAAGTCCCACCCACCCCCACCCACAGGGGGAAGTTAGAGAAAACTTTGGTGAAGAAATGACCAGAGAAGAAAAAAAGGGAGGTAGAAAAGAAAGAGCGTGGGAGGAATGTCATGGAACCAGTTCGTGGTCTGATGTGGAAGGCAGTGAGCCCCTGCTGAAAGAAAAGGAGTGACCCGTAGATCCACAATGTCGTGCTTTTGCCATTAGATCTCTCCAAGTGTAAACAGTGACTGCATTTTCCTCTCGACATCCATCCACGCCCAGTTGCTTCAAAGCTCACGCAGCTGCAGGCATCGAAAGCCCTGTGTCCTGGGTTCTGTCGGAGGAAAGGGTCATCAAACGACATTTCGCATTTGTCGCCCTTGGCATGTTTACCGTTATCATGTAGCGTCAGCAGGTGACGAAGATTGCCGATGATATTTTCCAAGGATAGTGATGCCTCGATGGATATTTGCATCACATTTGTCTGTCGTACATCCCCAGCCGCGTACGTGTTAGCTTTCACTGGAACGAACGGGTAATGACATATTGATGTCCTCCTGTTCTTGCAGCCTGCGTAGCGTTGCACGCATTGATCTTCATGCCCCAGCTTAGGTTTATTCTCTCCGCCAAGTAGGCTGTGTTCTACCCTCGCTTTGTTAGTTAATGGCCGGGGACGCGTTGTCGTCACTTCCGGAGAAGCCACGCGCTTTCAGCCATGATGGTAGGATAGAAAGCGCTGTCTGCTAAGCTGTGCTACGGAGACGTGCAACCATGCTGACTTCTTGCTGCATTAAAGATTGCTTCAACAATTAAAAAAAGACAAAGAAATAGGAGTCAAACGCTCCTACTACCGTATACCATCAGTTAAAAGCAATCAAGGTCCGATTATGCGAAGGGTTACCGAAGCCAGACGAAGAGAATGGATAAAGAAGATCTACAGAAGAGATCTGACCTTCGAGATAAACACTCGAAAATTTAGAGTCTGCTCGGATCATTTCATATCAGATAAGTGACTGCAATTATTTTTACATCTGATAAACGTCGTATTCAGCTTGCTTGAGGAACGAAAACGAGTTTCATGTTGTTGGCAAGTTTGGCATAGTTTGTTTACAATCATGGAATCCTTCGCAAATCCAAACTAACGAGTACCGGTACCTTAGAAAGGTCACAATAAAAAAGAAAAACGTATCAGCACTAGCTGTATGCCTGTAAGTGTAAAAATGGTCAGTTATTAATATAATCGGTGATTTTAGTTGTCATGAAACTTTGTTTTGTGATTTAATGCCATTTT
>JAWQFJ010021030.1:5000-15000 GCA_034096865.1 Theodoxus fluviatilis | reverse complement strand
TGCTGTTCCCAGGCGAGCCTCCCTCTCCCAGTCGTAAACATCACTCCCTTCTGCTGTTCCCAGGCGAGCCTCCCTCTCCCAGTCGTAAACATCACTCCCTTCTGCTGTTCCCAGGCGAGCCACCATCTCCCAGTCGTAAACATCACTCCCTTCTGCTGTTCCCAGGCGAGCCTCCCTCTCCCAGTCGTAAACAAACCAAAAAAGGCTGGACCTTGGCGAGGATGCTGTGGAACCACAAAGCGAAAGCCAAGGAGGAAGTGAAGGAACCGGAACCGGAAGCACCGTCCCACCTGGATGAGGTGGCCGCGGTGGTGGATATGTACAGGCACACATGTGACATGGAGGCAATCGCTGAGACGTCTCAGCTGCAGGTGCTGGACACGAGGGAAAAACTATCGGAAGCGGAGGAGCTGGCTAAGACGAATCGGAAGAAGGAACACTACTGGCGCAGAATGGTCTGCCAGATCGTGGACATGGAGCGAGGTAAAGGACTACCGACATCGCCTAATGTGGAAAAGGCCAAGTAGGAAGTATGTTTCCTTCCTCCTTCGGTCCAGTCAAGGCTGTGACCTCTGACACCGACAGGACAGCAGCAGCTAATCAGCAGGAGAGGTCCAGAAAGCTCGACGACGTTGATTCTTTGTGGTGAAAAACTGCAGTTACCTTTGACCGCCATCAAAGAACTTAAGGGGTCAGATCAGCTTTTCCAGTAAGGGAGACAACTGCAGCCTCATGTGACCGCCATCAAAGAACTTTAGGGGTCAGATCAGCTTTTCCAGGAAGGGAGTCAACTGCAGCCTCCTGTGACCGCCATCAGAGAATTGTAGGGGTCAGATCAGCTTTTCCAGTAAGAGAGACAACTGCAGCCTGATGTGACCGCCATCAAAGAACTTTAGGGGTCAGATCAGCTTTTCCAGTAAGGGAGACAACTGCAGCCTCCTGTGACCGCCATCAAAGAACTTTAGGGGCCAGATCAGCTTTTCCAGTAAGGGAGACAACTGCAGGATCCTGTGACCGCCATCAAAGAACTTTAGGGGTCAGATCAGCTTTTCCAGTAAGGGAGACAACTGCAGCCTCCTGTGACCGCCATCAAAGAACTTTAGGGGCCAGATCAGCTTTTCCAGTAAGGGAGACAACTGCAGGATCCTGTGACCGCCATCAAAGAACTTTAGGGGTCAGATCAGCTTTTTCAGTAAGAGAGACAACTGCAGCCTCCTGTGACCGCCATCAGAGAATGGTAGGGGTCAGATCAGCTTTTCCAGTAAGGGAGACAACTGCAGGATCCTGTGACCGCCATCAAAGAACTTTAGGGGTCAGATCAGCTTTTCCAGTAAGGGAGACAACTGCAGCCTCCTTTGACCGCCATCAGAGAATTGTAGGGGTCAGATCAGCTTTTCCAGTAAGGGAAACAACTGCAGCCTCCTGTGACCGCCATCAGAGAACTTTAGGGGTCAGATCAGCTTTTCCAGTAAGGGAGACAACGGCAGTCAACCAGCAGAAAGAGAAGAGTTGAGTTAGCCGTCAAAGACTTTTCGTAAAATATATTTGTAGTCTTCTGAAACACGGTAAGATATTTAAGACAAGATGGAAGGGAAGTCCCTGCAAATATTGTTACTTTATTTGAATGTTACGGTCAGGTTATTTGTGAAGAGAAGAGCGACTTCTACAGCCACATATGCAAGCACAGATATTTTCGGACAACCTATCCTCTCTCGTAATATTCCATGTTTGTGGATGATGACAGTGGTTACGTGTGGATGCCAGAGAATGATGTTGACTTTTTTTCTCGTTTGCAGTAAGTCAATCAATGGATAGTGGTGGTCTTTCCCTCAGTGTGATAAATTGCCTTCGGATTTTGAGCGCGCGATGAAGGTTAAATGTCACACTGCATAAAGGATGATTTCTGGTTACTGAATGTTTGTGACGTTTGCTTGATTGGTATGCATGAGGGTAGTATGGCTTCATCTATATATTGGTTCTTTTTCAGTGAAAATTCTGAAAACGTGCCAATGATATATTAAGCAATCACAGTGCGGCAAATGTGGTGGTAATGTTGATGATGCTTGCGATGGCTTTTTAGCTTCATCTTCATCTTTGGTTGCTGAGTATCAGTTGAAAAATAACCCCAAAATGCATCATTGTTTGCAGCCCTCTTCGTCATACAAATAGATGAAATAAAACAGTGGTTGCCTTGTACCTTGCATTCAAGAAATATTTCCTTTGGAGGGAAAATGTTGCGACATCTTAATTCTTGTCGGGTCTCAAGTTCAGAGGTCAGAGTGCTCATCCTCAGGCACTTGAGTCTGGTGGTGCCGGGGTTTCAAGCTATGACGGGTCCTGGTGTTGCACATGCAGGCAAGGTGCAGCCGCTTAAGTCCCTGTTCCGTTCTTCTTCCTCCATCTTAGGTTAACTCTGAAGTTCCTGTTCCGCCCTTCTCCCTCCATCTTAGGTTAACTCTGAAGTCCCTGTTCCGCCCTTCTTCCTCCATCTTAGGTTAACTCTGAAGTCCCTGTTCCGCCCTTCTCCCTCCATCTTAGGTGAACTCTGAAGTCCCTGTTCCGCCCTTCTTCCTCCATCTTAGGTTAACTCTGAAGTCCCTGTTCCGCCCTTCTCCCTCCATCTTAGGTTAACTCTGAAGTCCCTGTTCCGCCCTTCTTCCTCCATCTTAGGTTAACTCTGAAGTCCCTGTTCCGCCCTTCTTCCTCCATCTTAGGTTAACTCTGAAGTCCCTATTCCGCTCTTCTCCCTCCATCTTAGGTTAACTCTGAAGTCCCTGTAATGTAGACGAACAGTTTAATTGCCTGTCCTGTTTAGAAGCTACGAAAAGTAGCCTAAGAAGGGCGGAGAAAGGCGGAACATGGATACCGATCAAGGGCGGAGAAAGGCGGAACAGGGATACCGATCAAGGGCGGAGAAAGGCGGAACAGGGATACCGATCAAGGGCGGAGAAAGGCGGAGCAGGGATACCGATCAAGGGCTGAGAAAGGTGCTACAGGGACTGAAGAGTTAATTAAATTAAACATCTTGCCTCTCTCCATCCAGGAGTAAAATTGGGTACCTGTGAGGGCAGTTCTGGCACAGTGTAGTGCCATTCACCGCTGATGCGACCATGATCCGTGCTTGATAGTCACTCAATGATGGGGAGTAAAGTGCAAAGCGTTTTGAAACCTGGACATGGGGATTGGTTGCCATCGAAAACAATGTATTTTATCCTTGCCTACAGTTTATCCTAAATCTACTTTTCGTTTGTCGATAAAAACAAGTTACGATTTTCAAGATGCATACACTTGGCACTGTGGGCTACAACGTGACCACGCACACAAAAAATCAAAGCAAGATATTGATTTGTAAGCTTTTAAATTCAACCAGAAAATACAAATATATCAATAGTCGATCTATGTACACAAGAACATCTCTGAAATTTCGGCAACTCGAGCCTGGTGACTGACCATGCATCTCGGGCACATGTGATTGGCCAAAACTCGCGAGACTTCACACCAGCACGGATTAGCTACGGAGACATGTCAGTCACCAACATTTGGCTACATGTCTAGTACCCATTGTGTGAATGTGTATGTATATGCAATTACTATATATGTGTGGGGAATTCAAACACTTGTGGCTGATGTTATCCTTCGCTGAGCGTCTCCAAACTCGTGGACAGTTTGCCCTTCTGAGGGACTTCGGGAAACTCGTGGACAGTTTGCCCTTCTGATGGACTTCGGGAAACTCGTGGACAGTTTGCCCTTCTGAGGGACTTCGGGAAACTCGTGGACAGTTTGCCCTTCTGAGGGACTTCGGGAAACTCGTGGACAGTTTGCCCTTCTGAGGGACTTCGGGAAACTCGTGGACAGTTTGCCCTTCTGAGGGACTTCGGGAAACTTGTGCAGACGTCGGTACTTGTTGGAGTCTAGGGGGCGTTCTCTGCTCCTGAAGGGGTGAGGTTCCTCCAGGTTGAGCTCATGCAGGCGTCTCCGTCTCAGCGCCTCAGGTGTCCGTCCCTCAGCGTCCTGGCCAGCTTGGGCACCACCAGACTGTTCCTGGACACCTGCAAGGCAGAGAGGGAGCTCAGGGATAAGGTAAGCGAGGCGCGCTGTGGACATCGCTGACCCATTCTCACGAAAGGGCGTGCAAATGGCATTGGTTAGATCACAGGAGTCGGTTCCAGTCTTAAAAGTCAAGTGGTCAATAACGACACGATCACCACTACCACCGCCTCAACCTCAATCACAACTACAGTAACAAAAACAACATTTACCTCGACCATCATCACCACCACTACCACCGGCCACAACCACAACAATAACAACAACAACAAAGTAATTACAACACCACCACCACCACCACCACAACCATCATTGTCACCGCCACCACTGCCACAACCACAACGACAGTGACAACATCAGTTACCTCCACCATCATCATCACCACCACTACCACTGACCACAACCACATATATTTCAATAACAACAAAGTAGTTACCACAACACCACCATCACTGTCACCACCACCTAAATCCCAACAGTGTCAACAATAACAACAACAGTTACCTCCATCACCATCATCATCACCACAGCAACCGACCACAGCCACAACAATTACAACAAAAACAACACAGTATTTACCACACCACCACCATCACTGTCACCACCACTACCTTCACCACCGCCACTGCCACAACCACAAAAGTAACATCAACAGCAACAGTTACTACCACCACCACCATCATCACTACCACTATTAGTGACCACAACCACCACCACAACACCACAACAACAAATTAATTACCACACCATCACCATCACAATCATCACCACCACCGTCACCGCCGCCACCACCTCAATCACAACCACAACAGTAACAACAACAGCAACTGTTACTACCACGACCACCATCACCACCACCACCATAACCACCTACCACAACCACAACAATAACAACAACAAAATAATTACCACACCACCACCACTATCACCATCACCATCACCACCATCACCGCCGCCACCACTTCAATCACAACCAAACAACAATAACAACAGTTACCACCACCACCATCATCACCGCCAACAACACGTCAATCACAATCACAACAACTAACAACGACAGCAATTCCCACTACTATTATCACCACCACTACAATCGTCAACAACCATAACAATAACAAAAGCAAAGTAATTACGACACCATCACCACCACCATCACCACTATCACTATCACTATCACCACCACCACCACCACCACCACCACCATCATCATCATCAACGTCATCTTCACCACCACAATCACCAACATCATAATCATCGTCGTCGTCGTCGTCAGCAGCAGCAGCATCAGCATCTCTATGTTTTTCCTCTTAAAATTGTTTCAAGAAATGTCATGCCTGACTGCCGCAGTGCAAAACAGTAAATTGAGTTGTGTTTCAAGTCTGAGTGGGGATGGCAACATTTGCGTTACCCCTTCAATGGATGTTCTACCCCTTCAATGGATTTTGTACCCGCACCCTTTACCCCCTGGTCATCGGTCTAATCTTATCCCTCTGGCGTCCTCTTAACTCGAGCCTTGGTTACAAATGATCGTGCCAAAAAATAGTTTTAAAATTTTCCAGCTCAGCCCTTGCATGTACTCAGTTTTACTCCTGGTTAGAAAAAAAAGTCAGTCTGAGTTAAGCACATTGCTCAGGGATGCGAGTATGGGACCTGGCCTGAATTGACCTGGACTGAATTGACCTGGACTGTACTGAGTTGGACTGAATTGACCTGAGCTGAATTAACCTGGACTCAATTAATCTGGACGGAATTAACCTGGACTGAATTGACCTGGACTGAGTTGACCTGGACTGAATTGACCTGGACTGAATTGACCTGGCCTGAATTAACCTAGACTGAACTGAGTTTGACTGAATTGACCTGGACTGAATTGACCTGGAATGAATTGACCTGGACTGAATTGACCTGGACTTAATTGACCTGGACTTAATTGACCTGGACTGAATTGACCTGGACTTAATTGACCTGGACTGAATTGACCTGGACTGAATTGACCTGGACTGAATTGACCTGGACTGAACTGAGTTGGACTGAACTGACCTGGACTGAACTGAGTTGGACTGAATTGACCTGGACTGAATTGACCTGGACTTAATTGACCTGGACTTAATTGACCTGGACTGAATTGACCTGAACTGAATTGACCTGGACTGAATTGACCTGGACTGAACTGAGTGGACTGAACTGAGTTGGACTGAATTGACCTGGACTGAATTGACCTGGACTGAATTGACCTGGACTGAATTGACCTGGACTGAATTGACCTGGACTGAATTGACCTGGACTGAATTGACCTGGACTGAACTGAGTGGACTGAACTGAGTTGGACTGAATTGACCTGGACTGAATTGACTTAGACTGCATTGACCTGGACTGAATTGACCTGGACTGAATTGACCTGGACTGAACTGACCTGGACTGAATTGACTTGGACTGAATTGACCTGGACTGAACTGAGTTGGACTGAATTGACCTGGACTGAATTGACCTGGACTGAACTGACCTGGACTGAATTGACCTGGACTGAATTGAATATATCTGACTAAACTGAATTGTACTGAAACGGACCTCGAAGGAGGGGAAGAGGCGGTGTGATTTCCTCTGCGATGGAACGGTTGAAGTCTCTATGCAGGAGGAGCAGCATCCAGGTCCCAGGATGTCGCAGTACTCTCCCCCTAGACCATCATGCGCTGCGCCTCTGGGGGCCTGGCACAGAGACAGGTGGGTGGCCACCTGCACCATGCTCGGCTGCAACTGTAATGACGTCACTGCACTGTTTAGAATGAGGCGACAAAAGACATGGGTTGGGGTGGAGGGAGTGGACGGGAGGAAAGAAGGGAAATGGGTGGAGGAGAGGCCGGGAAAGAATGTAAATATATGAAAAAGGGTGAGGGAAAGAAAAATGAGGGAAGAGAGGAAGAAAGAGAAAGAGGGATGGCAGAGGAGGGGTGGGTGGGATAAAAAGAGAAGAGAAAAAGAACGGTGCATGAAGGCGTGAAGAGAAAAGGGAGGAGAAGTGGATGAGAAGGGAGAAAGTAGGTGGGTGGGGTAGGGGTCTAGAGAGGGAAGGAAGAAACGACATGCGAGGCAAAGGAAGAGAGGGGACAGGAAGTAGGATGGGGAAGGTAGAGGAAGGAAATGGGAGGGGGGGGGTTAAAGGGGGAAGGTAGAAAGGAAGACAAGAGAGAAGGAAGACGGAACGGAGCAAGGAAGAGGCACGGAGGAGGGAGGGGAGAACCTGAGCTTGGTAGAAACAAGGGAAGGTAATGCTCTGCCACGTAGTCATTTTAGAGTTACATCCCTTTACCTACTCGGGATTGTGTTCTACCTGCGCGTTGAGAGTTGAAAGTTTTTTAGCAAATAACTTTTTGTGCATACAATATTTTTTATGAAATGCGTGGTCAGCGTTTCTTGTGCTCCCAATATTTGAAACATTGAATTTATCATTGATTCTTTTTAACAGTTTTCACATGCAAAAAAAAAACCCGAAACATCACATAAACTTGTGGTACGGCTGTTTCGAAGTTCGACGAGACATATACTAAACAATGCTGCTGCCAATGTTTTTGTCTTGAACGATTCTATTGTGCGGCGCGATATATTAATAATGTTCAGCATAACGTTAATGTTACGGAAAAACGTGGGAGGAGGGGAGGAGAGTGATGTTGTTCCATCCGCAATCCTCTCGCTGGTGGATCCCGTTCCTTGCAGAACGCTCAGGCTTTCCCAAGCAAGACAACAGTTTCAATGATGTTTCGGTATAACCCCTTTATTCACTACTAGAGATGAGAATTCCTGGCCCCAGACGCTAATCACTCTATGACCTTGTCCTTCCGCCATATAATGTTCCGACCAGAGACACTATAATGTAGTATCTCTGCTCCGACCCTCCGGCCGCAGGGGCCAGAGGTCTAGGGGAGGGGGGGGGGGGGGGGGGCCGCATCCCTCGACTGGGATGCGGGAACAAACGCTTCGGCCAATACCAAGCCATCTCATGAGAACAAAGGAACTATCTATAGCAGAGAAGGGAGCAGCGAGAACAAAGGGGGACCAGACTATTCTAGAAGATACCCTGACTGTTCCACTAGTCAGGTACTATTTCGGGGAAGTGATTCATGCTGGTTGCTCTGAGATATGCGGGGCGGGGGTTAGAACAAAGGATGGCCGGAATATTCTGGCGAGTTCCCTGACTGTGAACAAAGACTTCACAAAATTAAAACAGAATATCAAAATCCGAACTAAGAACGTTTGCAAACTCCCAGAACGTCGGTCACTCTGACAACGGATACATCACACATTCAAGGAAAGGTAACTCTGCCTTACCTTCCGCTGGAGACCGGAAACGATCATGTGCTGGGTGCTGTCCTTGGTGACCTCTCGTTGCACGGACTTGGAGGGTCTGGCCAGGCGTGGCTCCTTGTAGAACGTCTGCATGGTCATCTTGGAGAAGTTGTCCTGCGTGTAGTCCGGCAGGCCGGTCTGGCCGATGTTCTCCTTCTCCCGCTTATTGTCCACATCCATGGGAGCGAACTCCGTCTCCTTCGGGGTGGTGGGCTTGGAGGGCAGCTCTATGCCTCGGGATATCAACGTCTCTCTTGATGGTGTAGATGGAGCTGGGAGGAGGGAGTGCGAAGGGATGAATGGTGAGATTGGAAATGATGAAGTCGTTGATGTCGTCATTTTCACATGAATTGCAGCTCTATGCCTCGAGTCATCAGCATCTCTCGCTTGATGGTGTAGATGGAGCTGAGAGGAGTGAGTGAAAAGGGATGAATGATGAGATTGGAAATGATGACGTCGTTGATGATGTCATTGTCACACAGAGGGCAGGTCTATGCCTAGAGAAATCAGCATCTCTCGCTTGATGGTGTAGATAGAGCTGGAAGGAGGGAGTGAAGAGGGATGAATGGTGTGGATGGAAATGATGACGTCATTGAAAATGCTATAATGATAGTTATCATTAGTGTAGTAAAGTTGATATCAGTTATACATTGTTGTTATCGTCAACGTCACCACTGGCACCACTACATCATCATCATCATCATCATCATCATCATCATCATCATCATCATCATCATCATCATCATCACCATCACCATCACCATCAATAATGGCAGAATGCAATCAAAATGACATTCAATGTCAAGGGTTTGTGGTTTATATAAGCAGTCATTCAGCTGCTCGTCATGGCGGCCTTCCATGACAATTTCAAGGGTAATGTTTCATTTGTTTCGTTTTCATTTGCTCTCTCTCTCTCTCTCTCTCTCTCTCTCTGTCTGTCTGTCTGTCTGTCTGTCTGTCTGTCTGTCTCTCTCTCTCTCTTACTTTCTCTCTCTCTTACATTCTCTCTCTCTTACTTTCTCTCTCTCTCTTACTTTCTCTCTCTCTTACTTTCTCTTTCTCTCTCTTTATCTCTCTCTCTCTCTCTCTCTCTCTCCAAACGTAATCATACTCGTGATACTGAGTCCTTGTACTGGGCCGAAGGCCTATACAATAAAGTGTTCGTTCGTTCTCTCTCTCTCTCTCTCTCTCTCTCTCTCTCTCTCTCTCTCTCTCTCTCTCTCTCTCTCTCTCTCTCTCCGTGCTATCCACTTACTGAAATATTTTGCTGCAGCTTTTTAACCGTCAATGGCGTGATATATTCGTGAAAGCGCCGTTTCCATATTATCAGGATATAATTACATGCATTGTGCCAAAAAGATTTCGTTCTGTAAGGTAGCAGCTGATTATGTTTTGCACTATTTGATGAATTTCCAGTAGTACTGTTTTGTTGTTTTTGTTGTTCTTGTTCTTGTTGCGACTTAATTCAATTGTATCTAACCTTGTCTATGGGCCTAAGGTCTCGACAATAAAGTTTCAAAGTTCAAAAGTTATCTCTCTATCTTTCCTCCTTCTTTCTCCATCTTTCTCCCCATTTCTCTCCATCCACCTCTCTACATCTCTTTCTATGTCT
>JAWQFJ010021029.1:0-13972 GCA_034096865.1 Theodoxus fluviatilis | reverse complement strand
ACCACACTACACTACATGGTGCATTATTATAGGCCACACTTCACTATGGTTTTAAGTATTGTCAGCCTATGGTCAAATCATGGACTTAATTAAACATGCATGTGCATGCATGCATAGATGTGTATGAAGTCGGTATAAAAATGTCCTTGTCACATTTACTTAAGTTTATAAACTATATTCTAAGGAGTCAGTTCTGACCCAAATTCTAACTGAAATCTGGAAGACAAATCACTCAGTTAAGAAAATGTCCAGGGCCCGTATTCACAACGGCGATTTATCGGTGATTTATTTTCACCCCGATTTATCTCTAAACTCAGACGATCCCAACTGCCTGTTCCGCTCTCCCTTGGCTGGAAACCAGTATATATAGCAAAGCGCAACCTAGGATCCTCTGACGAGCGCACCTTATCTAACCGATCAAGATAACGCGGGGCTAGGGGATAAATCGAGTGTTAAAAAGATAAATCGCCGTTGTGAATACGGGCCCAGGGCCCCCATCCAGAACAGCGAGTTATTTTAACCCCGATTTATCTCTCAACTCAGACGATTCCAACTGTCTGTTCCGCTCTCTCTTGGCTGGAAACCAGTATATATAGCAAAGCGCAACCTAGGATCCTCTGACGAGCGTTCCTTATCTAACCGATCAAGATAACCCGGGGTTAGGGGATAAATCGAGTGTTGAAAGATAAATCGCCGTTCTGGATACGGGCCCTGAGCATTAGTAGCCTTTTAAATAATTCTGATTTTTAGAAAATTCAACATAAATGAAATACAA
Source organism: Theodoxus fluviatilis (assembly GCA_034096865.1). Taxonomy (NCBI): domain Eukaryota; kingdom Metazoa; phylum Mollusca; class Gastropoda; order Cycloneritida; family Neritidae; genus Theodoxus; species Theodoxus fluviatilis. The sequence continues at coordinate 13,197 of JAWQFJ010021029.1, read as the reverse complement.
TGTAAAAAAATGTAATATTGATGATCTGGCATTTACAAAATTGTTTACACTGCCAATTTTGGGAATGGATGGCAAAGGTTTTCTTCCATCTATTGTTGTTACAGCAACAGCTGGAGAAGATAGTGCAACAAGATATGTACCTCTGCTTCATTTATGACAAGGGACTGGTAAATTGATCCTCAGGGATGCATGTGGAAGAGAAGACTTCATTGTGAATTCCAAAGTCTTGCGCTTCATTTTGCAAATTGAATAAATGAATTTAGGTTGTTTGGCCTACCAGCCTGCAAAGGTTATGTGAGGCCATTGACTACGACATCACTGGATAGAGTAAGATCATGTCGAGTCTTGATTTGCCTCGTATTTGCCTTTACCACCTCCCTGTGGGTTTGGGTACGAATTGACTCACCGCGTCGCCCTACGCGATTCGTAAGTGGCGAGTAACTAGGGACACCGTTATTTCATTTGCGTTTACTCTGAACTGTTCTAGTGATTTTCGTGCTTAATGGCCTTATATAGCCTACAATGGCTGATAGGTTGTAAAACACCATCTATGCCTTTTACGAATCGCATAGGGAAACACAGTGGATAGATCTACACGTATTTCTACCCTACGCCCACAATGTGATTGCAAAAATAAATTTACCCGGTTTTACTGCGTGTTGATACCTGCAAGTTGGCATGAACTCTGAGACTCGGGAATATATATTTCAAGAACAAGGAGTCTTGGATAATTGTGATAGCATTGCGTCAATGCCAAACAATGAACAATGAGTTTTTTTTAATCAGAGGAAGAGTGGCGTCTCTTTCCATCCAGTTTGTTTCACATCTACATCATCCTGCATATATCCTCCTCCCCTAACCACCACCACTCACACCCACCCCACCTACCCACCTCACTCCCGACATCCTTCTGTTATATCATAGGCGTCCCGTTTTTGCTTGTGAATAATCTCCATTTCACTCCGGAAATCGCCTGCCTGCTCTTCTTTCAACCCAGATGCTATCAACCAGTGAAAGTTCCTGTCAAAAACAGGAATTCTAGAAACGACATATCCCCCTTTACACTGATAATGCCACGGAAACTCAAAACAGATGTTCTGCCAATCGAAAATAGATTCTGCCCGTGCTTCATAGCTCTTTTGAGCGCTTGCAGACAGATTTTGACAGGCATGCAGATTTTCTTGTTCCATTTTGTATATTTTAACATCAACGGCTGTTCGCTGTCTCTCATTACGTGATGAATCTCCGCCTGTGCCTGATGACAATAAACTCAATTACTCGGGGGCTGCATTCCCGACTAAGAGAAAGCTCCACATGCACTTTAAACACACACTGACATGCAGGTCTTCCCGCTGCTGATACAAGAGCTAATAAAAGGTTCAGGAGCAGTCTGTGTAACTATTCCAGGAATGCAACTGAATTGCTTGAGAAAGAATCATTCGACATCCTGGATTCATATTTAAAAGTTGGTCAGGTACAAGAAACTTTGCTGTTTAGCACACGCAGCAATGATACAATGGCCAGGGTGTTGATGTTGTTGTTGTTGTTGTTGTTGTTGTTGTTGTTATCGATGATGATGATGATGATGATGATGATGATGATGATGATGATGATGATGATGATGATGATGATGATGACGATGACGATGATGATGATGATGATGGTAATGGTGATGGAGGTGGTGATGGTGGTGATGATGATGGTGGTGATGGTGATGGCGGTGGCAGTGGTGATGGTGATGGTGGTGGTGATGGTGACGGTGGTGGTGATGGTGGTGGTAATGTTGTTACCCAGTAGCCGTATAAAAAATGAATGCGGACAACGCTTCTGACTATGAAGTCAGAGGTTTCGGTTGTGTCAATTTGACGTCACCTTTCATGCGGCCTGCAAAGACTTGCGTTATGTGCAAAACGTTCAGTTGTATTTTCCACTTTTTTCCTGTAGGAAAGAACATCATGAACAGTCTTTGCATGATAACTCTGGATCTTCACTCACCCGCAACACACAAGATATCAGCAAGACGCTAGAATAATCTCTGACTACCAAGTCAGAAGCGAAGTCCTCGTTCGTGCATATGGCTCCACGTGGCGCACTTTTGCGTCATGTCTCACTTGGCGATGCCTTTGTCTCCAAGATGCTGTGTCTGATGAAGGGCAGAGGGCACAGAGACGATCGAAGCCACTGCAGAGAATGCTGAGGTTGTCTATGTGGACGCTGCACCAGGGGCAGCAGCCCCAGACCAGAGATACTATAGTAACTGGATAGCTGTCTGCGCTAAACGCGTCTGCCAGTGCCGTCTCGCGCAGAAAACCAGAGCTGAGGCACTGCTCTCTTCCGGTCTAAGTCTGGGCAGGTTTCATTGTCCGCACAGCAATAGAATGTAATGGTTATTTCTTGTGCTGTGCTTTATCATCTCTAGCTGAATTCAGTTGTGCAAAAAATGATGTAATTTGTGGATTGTAGAGTCAGAGGTTGAAGTTGGACTGACAATTCGTTGAATATGAAGTGTGTTCTTTGACGTAGCGTCTGCTTAAAAGCACAGTGGAACAATTCCAGCTATATCCAGCGTCTGTGGGATTCAGAGGGTTTTGACACAACATGCCAGGAAATAACTGTGCAATTGTTGGTTGTGGAGCCTACACAGGCCGAAATAGAGGGCTGTCGTTTCACAGAATAAGAAAACACAACGATCCTGAATGGGAGCGAGCAGAGATACTATAGGTTCCTCCCTTTGCGAGTCATCGCGTTAGCGACAGTGGCGGTATGCGCGCGTCAGAGAGCAGACGACGTGCTCTCACATGTACTGACTGCTATGCCTCTATGTAGAAGACAAGTGGAGTGCAATGGTGCTCAGCATTTCACATACGTTTAAGAAACGTTTAGCAGCAGTGCCTCTGACTTGCAACACCATCCTGCTTATAAAAAAAAAATATATTTTGTGATTGATAACATCATTGCCAACTGATTTCATGAAGCGTTGACTCGCTCTTTGTCTTTCATGTATTATCTCGGTCATAAATGTTACACTCATCTACACTGTCCGAGCTAATGTAGCTATAGATTGACAGTTATGTATAATATACTATTTCAATGTTCATTCTTTCTTTTCAACTACTTATTTTCAGTAAATGCTGCGTATTTACCTCAAGTATCTCCTCGATTAGCTGCTCCATTCTGTAATCTCGGAAACCGGAAATGATCGTTGCCCCATTGAAGGCGGAGCTGCGCAGACAGCACTGCGACTATATTTAGACTATACACTGAGAGGTCAAGTCAGCAGTCCATTATATATAGTGTCTCTGCCCAGACTATAAGCCCAGTGGAGGCTTCTGTAACCAAGGAAGACATACGAGTGTACAGGAGCGAGTTTGTTAGGCGTAGAATCTCGAGAGCTAGGTGTTGCCTACGTTTCTCGCTCATTAACCGTAGATGCGTCTCGCTCGCCCACAACTAGCCATCGAGGCGAGCCACTTGCCTAACAAACGTGCCCCTAGTGTCCTGTGCTACTCAAGATGGCCTCTGGCCGAGCTGCTAAAGCAGGCTTGCTTGTTTCTTGACCGTGGGTAACGTCTTTAAAGGGGATTGTCTGGATTTGCAGCCTGTTGTACTGGTCGTATGGGCTGACCACGCTGGCTTGCCACCCTCACAGAGAAAAGAAGACACCATATACAAGGGACACTATTGCCCAATAACACCAGAGCGGAATTCGTTTTAATGCCGTGCATGGAAAAGCTGAGTACCATTGCATTAACCTTATGTTTATTTTCGGTGGGTGTGAGATTATATATATATATATATATATATATATATATATATATATATATATATATATATATATATATATATATATAAACACATTTTCCACGGGTTCGTGAATACATTTTGATAGAAATTCATAATCTTTGTATTACCATTGTCGCTTGTTTGCAGGCGTTTTGTGCATCTACGGTAATGCAAATTGGAACCTCTTCGAGCCCTAGTGGAACATTTTGTTTTGTTCGGCCTTCATCTCTGTGTGGTAGGGATCCTGTGAAGATGAGGCCAACACGAGGACTTCCGACTGACGTGTGGGGAGAGTGGGTGGGACTGCAGAATATTCCCAGTCGAAGTTGGATGCAGAGGCGTTGTTGGGCACTCGATCTGCCATCCGCTTTCTACAATGCCTGGGGGCAGGGTCCAAACCCATCAGAAAGGTGACAGGACTGCTGCAGGAGACCGCTGAAGCTGCCTGGCTGTGGGTGTGACGGTCCAGCAGGCGCCGTACACATGCAGCCACCAGCAGCTAGTGGACACTCCCCGGAGGCGCTCTGCGCTGCTTGGGGCCGCCCGTGGTCGAGCTGCTGGAGCAGGCCCCGAAAGCTCCACGACCACGGGGTCCAGCTGATGAGGGGAGTGTCCAGCGTCAGCAGCCGTGTGTAGTACTCATGCGAGTTTCGAACAGTCAGAAGCTGCAAAGAAACGTATGTGGTAGTGACCAGAACTGCGCATGGTTGCTGTTTGTAAAGAACTTCACTGTTGGGAGCAAAACAAAACAAAACAAAACAAAACAAAAAACAAAACAAAACAAAACAAAACAAAACAAAACAAAACAAAACAAAACAAAACAAAACAAACAAGATTATCACATGGATCGCTTGTAGGTGTAGTAATCCCGGGTGGAATGGCGGATAAAAGTTCAGGGCGTGGCCCTTCTTCAGCTTGGCAGACAGCAAAAGTGAGGGTCATTCAAAAGGAAATTGGGAAAAGTGTGTTCAGTCATTCACTCACTCACGGTTGGAGCTTCTGAGTCAGCTTGGGAGATGTTTCTCTTATTCGTCAGGGTCTCTCTCTCTCTTTCTCTCTCTCTCTTTCTCTCTCTCTCTCTCTCTCTTTCTCTCTCTCTCTCTCTCTCTCTCTCTCTCTCTCTCTCTCTCTCTCTCCACTCACATGCTCCTCAACAAAACGCTCCGAATCATTCATGAGTTTCTCTTTGACACCGCAAAGCAGTTTTCAGCAAGCATGAGTTAATGCGTCTCCATTCCTATTGTTTCTTCGTTGGAATGTGATGTGTCCCCCCACCCCATCCACATCCCCGTAATACGGAGCTGATGACAGACACAAATTTGTGTCGTCATTCAGACATCCTATGTCTTGAATGTCAAAAGAAAACCATTGAAAATGACCTGCTCCATTCGTGAAGATCTGACTCTTACTTCTGATCAGAATAATGAAACAAAGGTCCCATTGCATACGTGTTTAATCGATTCTTTTTCTTTTCAAGAAACGGTTTATAAACGGCAAGCCTATATTCTGTGTCCTCTGTGCACAAAAATCATTATGTCCACTTAGCTTGATGGGGATGACAGTAGCCCCACCGCGTCTCCCTACGTGTTTCGTAAGAGGCGAATACATAGGGACATCATAGCTTGATTTGCTCTCACTCGGAACTGTTCTAGTTAATTTCGTGCTTAATGGCCTTACATAGTCTACAAAGGCTGATAGGCCGTAAAATTCCATCCATCCATCCATCCATCCATCCATCCATCCATCCATCCATCCATCCATCCATCCATCCATCCATCCATCCATCCATCTATCCATTCATTCATCCATCCATCCATTCATTCATCCATCCATCCATCCATCCATCTATCCATCCATTGGCATTGGCTCTTGCGTCACCGCGATGTGTTGCAACAGACAAATAATCCTTACTTTACTTTTACTAAAGTCGACAATTGTTTATGCCCGTTGCCCGAATATGCTAAGTCCTCATAAACAAATGGAGGTTGTTATCGTTTCAGTAAGATGCCTGATTTGATTTGTTCATTGGTTTGTGATTTACGATATCGTTGTTGAGGTTTCTGTTGTTATTTTTGTTGTGGCGATAGTGGTGGTGGTGGATGTAGTAGTAGTCGTTGCCGACGACGACGACCACGACGATGGCGACGACGACGACGATGATGATGACGATGGCAACGACAACGACGACGACTACGACGACGACGGTGATGATGATGATGATGATGATGATGATGATGATGATGATGATGATGATGATGATGATGATGATGACATAGATAATTATGATGGTAATGATGGTGATGGTGGTGGTCTTGGTGATGAAGATATCTCATTCATCTGCGACCAGTTTTTCAACATTTGTTGAGTCATTGCTCTTGAGGAGTCGGTTTCTTTCTGGGTCGTTCCACAACATTCTAGGCGTCTCCATCCTCGGTGTTGCCTGTTTTCCTGCGTGTCTGACCCGATCGTGTCTGGGCCCTGAAAAGTAACGAGAGAAGTGGGTTGAAAAGCCACGGGGAAGAAAAAAGGAAGGGACCTCTCGTCATCAGATAGTGAGTGGGAAAAGACACGGCCTATCACTCACGGCTTATCGCCGCCGTCAAACGATGAAACTATTTATCCATAAATAACTGCTGTGTTTGCCTTGCTGGGGAGGGAAGGGGAGAGGCCGGTGACTGGCAGAGTTGCGTGATGGATGGGAAGACTTGGATGGAAGCGGAATGACGCTCTCTGAGTGAAGTCTGTCCCTTCGTCCGTCTGCTGCGCTGGTTACTGCCTTCTTCGGAAAGAGAGAGAGAGAGAGAGAGAGAGAGAGAGAGAGAGAGAGAGAGAGAGAGAGCAATGGGAGAGAGAGAACAGTGGGAGAGAGAGAGCAATGGGAGAGAGAGAGTGAGAGAGAGAGAGAAAGAGAAAGAGAGAGATAGAAGGCATGAGAGAGAGCAGTGGGAGAGAGAGAGAGAGAGAGAGAGAGAGCATGAGAGAGAGGGAGAGAGAGCATGAGAGAGAGCAAAGGGAGAGAGAGAGAGAAAGAGAGAGCATGAGAGAGCATGAGAGTGGGAGAGAGAGTGAGAGAGACAGAGAGAGTGAGAGAGCATGAGAGAGAGCATGAGAGAGAGCATGAGAGAGAGCATGAGAGAGAGCATAAGAGAGAGGAAGAGAGAGAGAATGAGAGAGAGAGAGAGAGGGTGGGGGGTGGGAGAGAGTGAGCATGAGAGAGAGAGAAAGTGAGAGAGAGAGTGGGGGGAGGGAGGGAGGGAGAGAGAGAGAGAGAGAGAGAGAGAGAGAGAGAGAGAGAGAGAGAGAGAGAGCAGCTGGAGAGAGCAGTGAGAGAGAGATAGAGAGAGAGAGCAGCTGGAGAGAGCAGTGGGAGAGAGAGATAGATAGAGAGAGAGAGAGAGCAGTTGGAGAGAGCAGTGGGGAGAGAGAGAGAGAGAGAGAGGAGAGAGAGAGAGAGAGAGAGGAGAGAGAGAGAGAGAGAGAGAGAGAGAGAGAGAGCAGCTGAAGAGAGCAGTGGGAGAAAGAGACACACACACATAGAGAGAGAGAGAGAGAGAGAGAGAGAGAGAGAGAGAGAGAGTGAGAGAGAGCATGAGAGAGAGAGCATGAGAGAGAGGGAGAGAGAGAGAGAGCGTGAGAGAGAGGGAGAGAGAGCGATGGGAAGGAGAGAGAACAATCGGAGAGAGAGAGAGAATGAGAGAGAGAACAATGGGAGAGAGAGAGAGAGAGAGAGAGAGAGAGAGAGAGAGAGAGAGAGAGACGTAGGACTCAGAAGATATTTGGTTGACCACTCATCTTACTGTCGGTCGATGTTCAACGTTGCGGTCTGTTGGTGTTACATCACCGGCAAAACTTACCATTTCTCTCATCCACACGGGGACGATTTGTTCACGACAGAACACTGAAGTCTACTATATACAGTGCTTGAAACATATATTAGCCATAGTGACTATCCGGCAAGTAGCTCACAGTGTCTAGTCTGCGTCACTCTGAAGACACAGGTGCATCAGCCGAACAACTCTTCGTGGTCGAAACCTTACTTTGAGTTGCGTTTGTTATTGCGATTGTTTTTGCTATGGCGAGGGTGCTGATTTCATCCTGGTGATTGCTGTCATGAAAGTCGTATGACACATGATGGGACGAATGTGACAGCGGTGTGAGGCACGTTGTAAAGTCAAGCGTATTGGTGGGTCTCGGTGTAGTAGTAGTGATGGGGAAAACTGGTGTTGAAGGTTGGACAGAATAAAATAATATGGAGTGGTGCTGATGGGAGCGGCTGGTGGCAGTGGTGATGGTGGTGATGAGATGAAGCGGGATGGTGGGTGTTTGAGGGACTAGCTGGATGAATTGTACTCGTCTTGGTGAGTTGGGGAGGTGTATTATTTCAAGGCGAGGCAGCTCACGTGACTCTCTAAGGTTCGCCAAGCCCTCATTAAATTTCATACATACCTCTAATATCAACCCTCTCGTTGCTTTGTCCAGTTTCCAATGCGTTTATCTACACTGCTTTCTTCAAACCCTGAGAACATTTCAACACAAGCACAACGTGATGATATTTGAGAAAATGTGTTCATTATCTTCGCTTGAAATTGCTATCAGTATTCATTTTCTAGATGGGTAGGCACGTAGGACAAACACATAGTTCTCTTAGTGACGTGGCCGTGAAACAAAATGCCTGTCGTTCATTCCAGGTAGAGGTTGCTTTTGTCGTCGTTTTGCTCTTTATCTTTCACCTTCTTCTTTCTCCATCGCATCCGTGACTTGGCCCTCCGCACCCTCTTCTATCTTGGTGAGTGGCGGCGTGTATCTGTTGTGGGTTGCTCACAAAAAGAATCAAAAAAAAAGGAAAGGTAAAAATAAAACTAAAACATGAACACAGTCCGATAAACGAACAAAAAAAAACAATGCTTAAAGCCCGCCCGACTAAACCTAGCGGCACTCTTACAAAAAAGAGATGCACAGCACAACCCACACAAAGACAACACTCCGTGTCGCCTCCCAAACCAAATTTTTTTAGTGTCGTATTCCATAAGCCAATTGCCGAATTCCCAGCCCGCAACTCTACGTTCTGTGTGCGATCTACGTACGTTGCCAGCCACACCCCGCACCGCCAGGCAACCTCGTCCCACGTAAAGTAGAGTACCTGCGCCAGCTCCCCCAAGCTACGTATTTTTCAACTTTTAACTTTTTTTTCATCCAGACCCCTTGTGTTTGGATTGCATGTCAGATTAAAACAGGCCCCCCCTTTGATTTTGGTTTCCTGTATCCGCCATTCTCAAACCCTACCCTGCGCCCAGGTGGGATGTACAAGCTTTTATGGAGGAGGCATCGTTCAAAGGAACTGTAGTGTTGTACTGGCTATGAGGGACGTCTTTATTATGCCCCACTTGGATTGCAGTTCCTTTTTTTCATTCCTTTTCCCCAACCCTGAGCACCTGTATAGATTTACAGAAGCCATTGCGTGAGAAGGAGGAATCCATCGGGTCCATTTCTGGAATGGAAAGCTCACTATAACTGTGCTGGAAACTTATTTTCTCGGCACCCATGGTTAGTCTGCTGCTTCTCTATCACCATTTCAATAAATACTTATTGCTTACTAAAGTGCTCACGTTCCCCCCAACTGCACTCTTTTTTTAATCCTGTTTGTATGTTGTTCCGTCACAAATTTGTATACCCCGAGCACCGCAGTAGATGTACATTAGCTTCTTGAATGACTTGCAAATAGGACAGAAGGAGCAAAAGCACATACAGATAAATCACATGCTGACCTTGACCGTTATACAATGACCTTTGAACCTTCTTCAGGTGACCTTATCCAGGTCCAAAAACAGTAAAAAAGACCTATCAATGGACATCATTGAGCACTAAAGAACCTGGACTCACGTTGCTACTAAGAAGAACTGCTGTTAACAACCAAACAAAAACCACTTATACAAAAACCAAACACATGTTTAAATTTTTTATTTTTAGTATTCCTACCAAAATACATGTGACCTTGACCCAAGGTCAAGGTCATCCAAGGTCATGCAACACAAAGCTGTTAATTCAAGACATAGGAAGCACAATGGTGCTTATTGGCACTTTCTACCATGAGATATAGTCACTTTTAGTGGTTCACTACCCCATTTTGGTCACATTTCATAAGGGTCAAAGTGACCTTGACCTTGATGATATGTGACCAAATGTGTCTCATGATGAAAGTATAACATGTGCCCCACATAATTATTAAGTTTGAAACAGTTATGCTTCCATAGTTCAGGGTCAAGGTCACTTCAAAATATGTATACAATCCAACTTTGAAGAGCTCCTGTGACCTTGACCTTGAAGCAAGGTCACGTTATTGTGTATGTTGTTGACGCTTTGTCATCCTACACCATCATTGCCAAATATGGGTGTTGAATAACTTAATTCTCCGAGGAAAAATCACGTTAAAGTTTTTTTTTACAGAGTACCAGGGAAACGACGCCCGGAAAAGAAAGGGGGGGAACAGCATAAGTGGTCAAGAGGAAGAAAGTGACCTTGAACCTTAAGTGTAATGTGAAACAAATGGTGTCTCAAATGGGATGAAAGTATACAACATGTGTCCCCACATAATTATATAAGTTTAGAAACAGTTTATCTACTATCTTCCAAATAGTTCGACAGGGTCAAAAGTCAACTACTACACCCGACCTATCCAAAATATGTTATATCGCAAAAAAATCCCAACTATTTAGAGACTCACACAAGAAAAGGAAAGAAACGAAAAAAGCTCTCCTATGTCTTGAATTAACAGCTTTGTGTTGCATGACCTTGGATGACCTTGACCTTGGGTCAAGGTCACATGTATTTTGGTAGGAAAAATGTGTAAAGCATTTCTTTGTGTATGATGTCATTGGTAGGTTTAGTTGTTTGACCTTGACCTTGAAGGTCACCTGAAGGTCAAGGTCATATAAAGGTCAAGGTCAAGCTGTGAGTCGTATGGGCTTTGCCCTTCTTGTTGTCGAAGAGAATCCACTTTTAATTGTTTGATAGCATCAAGGATCATTGTAAAGGTGCTTGTTGTTTCATAAATGCGCCTTCTGTATTTTTATTCTCCCCACAATGCTGCTATAAACAAGCATGGTCCATTTTTATGATCAAACTCAGTGAGAATAATAAGGACCAACAGTTGAAATAGAGAATATTGGAGCCTATCATGGTGACTAAGCCGTCATGTTGCATCTCAAAAATTACTGGGACAGTTTCCTTCTTTCCATACAAATGCTTCTTTTTATGAATATACTGTTTGGTATTTTTGTGTTTGTTATTTTTACAATGAATCCGAGTCATTCCGAACTGACGGAGAGACACAGATCTGAAAGAATGATGGGCCTTTTTGCGATAATGACCTGTGAATATCTTGTATTATACAAAAATAACTGGGCAGATTCTTTCGCCTAGAACATCTGTTGTGTATGAATATATGAGTTCAATTTATTTTTGAATTTTAAGTCCATAGAAAACTGAAAGAACAACAGACATGGGCACGCATAAAGCAGGAATCGCTGGGCCTTTTTTGCCATTAACGCAGGTGAGATATGCTTAATGTTTCAAGAAATGACCCATGACAGCTTTTTTCCCAGCTCAGTAAATCCTCTCTGGATAAAATCAATGGAAAATAAATGAAACAGAAACAACAGACAGCGCGTAGTCTACCCGTGAGGGCACGCAGTGCGGTTTCAGATCGGAACGCTCAACCATCGATATGGTCTTTTCCCTCAGACAGCTGCAGGAGAAATGCCGTGAGCAGAGAGGCGACCACTGTACATCGCCTTCATCGATCTGACCAAGGCATTTGACCTGGTCAGCAGAAAAGGTCTATTCACACTGCTGCAGAAGATCGGATGTCCCCCAAAGCTCCTGAGAATGGTCATGTCCTTCCATGAGGGCACGTTCGGTACCGTCCAGTATGACGGCTCAACCTCAGACCCCTTTCCAATCAGAAGCGGCGTGAAACAGGGCTGTGTGCTTGCTCCTACCCTCTTTGGCATCTTCTTCTCCTTGCTACTGTCCTATGCCTTCAGACAGTCTGAGGATGGTGTGTACATCCATACCAGAAGTGATGGAGGTCTCTTCAACCTAGCCCGCCTCCGTGCAAAGACCAAAGTGCAAAGGGTCCTGATCAGAGAGCTGTTGTTTGCTGATGATGCTGCCCTGACTGCGCACACAGAGGAGGCGCTGCAGCGTCTCATCAACTGCTTTGCCCAGGCATGCAAAGAATTCGCTCTGACCATCAGCATCAAGAAGACTGAAGTCATGGGTCAGGATGTCAGTACCGCTCCCAGCATCTCCATCGGCGATCACACCCTTATGGTGGTGGAGGAGTTTACATACCTGGGCTCCACCATCTCAAGCAACTTGTCTCTGGACGCCGAACTAAGCAAGCGCATTGGCAAAGCCGCAACATCACTGGCCCGCCTCGGAAAGCGTGTCTGGGACAACTCCATGCTGACGACAAACACCAAGATGAAAGTCTACCAGGCCTGTGTTCTCAGCACGCTCCTTTACGGAAGCGAAGCGTGGACCCTGTATTCCCGCCAAGAACGCCGGCTCAACACCTTTCACATGCGTTGCCTCAGAAGGATCCTGGGCATCAGCTGGCATGACCGCATCCCCAACAAGGACGTACTGGCGCAAGCAGGTATTCCCAGCATGTTCGCCATGCTCAGCCAGAGACGACTTAGATGGCTGGGTCACGTCAGCAGGATGGATGACGGCCGAATACCCAAAGATGTGCTGTACTGCGAGCTCGCCACGGGATCCAGACCTGCAGGAAGACCTCTCCTCCGCTACAAGGACGTTTGTAAACGTGATATGACGGCGGGAGGCATCAACCCAGCAGACTGGGAAACGGTGGCCGCTGACCGCAACAGCTGGAGACACGCCGTCAAGACTGGCATCCAGGCCAGCGAGAGGAGGAGACGGGAGCAGTGGGAGGAGAAGAGAGAACGCAGACGACAGAGGATAGCGTCGGCATCCACAGAGCCGCGCCAAGACTTCACTTGCGACAAGTGCAACAGAGCATGCGGCTCAAGGATCGGGCTCTACAGCCACAGAGTACGCTGCCTCTCAACCCCGGACTGACCAAACCTGGCGCACACCCCATAGTCTCACGAGACTGACGGATGCCAACAACAATGTATGTATGTATGTATGTATGTATGTATGTATGTATGTATGTATGTATGTATGTATGTATGTATGTATGTATGTATGTATGTATGTATGTATGTATGTATGTATGTATGTATGTATGTATGTATGTATGTATGTATGTATGTATGTATGTATGTATGTATGTATGTATGTATGTATGTATGTGTGTGTGTGTGTGTGTGTGTGTGTGTGTGTGTGTGTGTGTATGTATGTATGTATGTATGTATGTATGTATTGTGA
>JAWQFJ010021028.1:10000-16748 GCA_034096865.1 Theodoxus fluviatilis | reverse complement strand
CAGACAGCATTACACACACGAACAGCATTACACACACAGACAACATTACACACACGGACAGCATTACACACACAGACAGCATTACACACACAGACAGCATTACACACACGGACAGCATTACACACACGGACAGCATTACACACACGGACAGCATTACACACACGGACAGCATTACACACACGGACAGCATTACACACACGGACAGCATTACACACACGGACAGCATTACACACACGGACAGCATTACACACACGGACAGCATTACACACACGGACAGCATTACACACACGGACAGCATTACACACACAGACAGCATTACACGCACAGACAGCATTACACACACGGACAGCATTACACACACGGACAGCATTACACACACGGACAGCATTACACACACGGACAGCATTACACACACGGACAGCATTACACACACGGACAGCATTACACACACGGACAGCATTACACACACGGACAGCATTACACACATACAGCATTACACACAGAGACAGCATTACACACACGGACAACATTACACACACGGACAGCATTACACACACGGACAGCATTACACACACGGACAGCATTACACACACGGACAGCATTACACACACAGACAGCATTACACACACGGACAGCATTACACGCACAGACAGCATTACACACACGGACAGCATTACACGCACAGACAGCATTACACACACGGACAGCATTACACACACGGACAGCATTACACCCACAGACAACATTACACACACGGACAGCATTACACACGCAGACAACATTACACACACGGACAGCATTACACGCACAGACAGCATTACACACACAGACAGCATTACACACACGGACAGCATTACACGCACAGACAGCATTACACGCACAGACAGCATTACACACACGGACAGCATTACACCCACAGACAACATTACACACACGGACAGCATTACACACACAGACAACATTACACACACGGACAGCATTACACGCACAGACAGCATTACACGCACAGACAGCATTACACACACGGACAGCATTACACAGACAGCATTACGCACACGGACAGCATTACACACACAGACAGCATTACACACACGGACAGCATTACACGCACAGACAGCATTACACGCACAGACAGCATTACACACACAGACAGCATTACACACACAGACAGCATTACACACACAGACAGCATTACACACACGAACAGCATTACACACACGGACAGCATTACACACACGGACAGCATTACACACACGAACAGCATTACACGCACAGACAGCATTACACGCACAGACAGCATTACACACACAGACAGCATTACACACACGAACAGCATTACACACACGGACAGCATTACACACACGGACAGCATTACACACACGGACAGCATTACACACACGGACAGCATTACACACACGGACAGCATTACACGCACAGACAGCATTACACACACAGACAGCATTACACACACAGACAGCATTACACACACAGACAGCATTACACACACAGACAGCATTACACACACAGACAGCATTACACACACAGACAGCATTACACACACAGACAGCATTACACACACAGACAGCATTACACACACAGACAGCATTACACACACGGACAGCATTACACACACGGACAGCATTACACACACAGACAGCATTACACACACAGACAGCATTACACACACGGACAGCATTACACACACGGACAGCATTACACGCACAGACAGCATTACACACACGAACAGCATTACACACACGGACAGCATTACACACACGGACAGCATTACACACACAGACAGCATTACACACACGGACAGCATTACACACACAGACAGCATTACACACACAGACAGCATTACACACACGGACAGCATTACACACACGGACAGCATTACACGCACAGACAGCATTACACACACGAACAGCATTACACACACGGACAACATTACACACACGGACAGCATTACACACACAGACAACATTACACACACGGACAGCATTACACACACAGACAGCATTACACACACAGACAGCATTACACACACGGACAGCATTACACACACGGACAGCATTACACGCACAGACAGCATTACACACACGAACAGCATTACACACACGGACAACATTACACACACGGACAGCATTACACACACGGACAGAATTACACACACGGACAGCATTACACACACGGACAGCATTACACACACGGACAGCATTACACACACGGACAGCATTACACACACGGACAGCATTACACACACGGACAGCATTACACACACGGACAGCATTACACACACGGACAGCATTACACGCACAGACAGCATTACACACACGAACAGCATTACACACACGGACAACATTACACACACGGACAGCATTACACACACGAACAGAATTACACACACAGACAGCATTACACACACAGACAGCATTACACACACGGACAGCATTACACACACGGACAGCATTACACGCACAGACAGCATTACACACACGAACAGCATTACACACACGGACAACATTACACACACGGACAGCATTACACACACGAACAGAATTACACACACGGACAGCATTACACACACGGACAGCATTACACACACGGACAACATTACACACACGGACAACATTACACACACGGACAGCATTACACACACGGACAGCATTACACACACGGACAGCATTACACACACGGACAGCATTACACACACAGACAGCATTACACACACAAACAGCATTACACACACGGACAGCATTACACACACGGACAACATTACACACACGGACAGCATTACACACTCGGACAGCATTACACACACGGACAGATTTACGACACAGGGTTGCAGCAAGTATGATATTGTCAAGATATTTAGATAAACCCCGATTTTTTGCCTCCCCAGGAATAGAACCACGGCACTGCGAATCGCACATCTCCAAACGCCAAAGGATGCTCGCCTATCTCCGTCTGTCAAGACAGAGTTTCAGCAGTCTTGAAAAAGTCAGCTGGGGTGGGAACATCTTTAAACAGGACAAGAGAAGGGAAGCAAGGATCATCCACAGAGCTGGTCGCTGTGTTGGAAAGTCAGTAGACGACGGTGAAGCAGTATATTAAAAGAAAGTACACATCAAAGCCCACAGGATTTTCAAGGACCCCTCAAGGAGGAGAAGGAGGAGGAGGGAGGGAGGAGGAGTCGTAGTGCTTCACCTTCGATCGATTGTATTGGCTGATAACGAGGTTCCGTACATGCTTACGACGTTCGCTATTGGTCTGTTGGATAAAGCGCAATGGATACTGTTTCGCATATGGAGTCAAGTTATCTTGCTGAGGGAACATAACGCTCTTACTTACACCTAATGCCTCATACTTTTTTAGGTTCTATTTCGTCCATTCTTGTAACATGAATCCCTGTCGGTGCCATTGTTACGTGACGAAAGGAAAGACAAAGAAAAGCAAATACCCTTGTGATGCAGTCACAAGACTGCGTATTATCTCGAGAAATCAGAAATATTTACGTTTGGGCGTTCCAATGCATTTCAGGCTATCGAGTGATGTACTCGTGATTTTCTGAACAGAAAATGTAAGTGAGAGTGAATTCCTACCAAGACGTTCTTGCGTTTTATAGATTTGCATACATTTTGAAATGAATTTGCAGGTTGGAGAAGCAGAATGATTCGGAATTTAAAGTGTTCAAATGACTGTCCAGCTCACTTGTGTTTCCTCCTGATACACTTGTGTTTCCTCCTGATACACGACTTACTTCATCGGGTTGATGTTACAAGCTTTGATATACAAGAGCAAACTGCAAATCCCCCCCCCTGAAAACGAAGAAATTAAATGGATGAATACGAGTCGACGAGGTAGAGCCATCAACAACATTCATTTTTCATGAGAGGATTTGCTGAGTGCAAATAATAATGAAACTGCCCCCAAGGTAACTGCTTAAGGTGAGAGTCACACTATATGTTAATCTCCAATATCGCAATAGGAAAATGTTTCGCACTATGTCGACGTAACTTCTTTACTCGATGAGGGTGTCCTGCGAGGTGTTACAAACAACATGATACGTTTTCGAGCAGTTTGAGAAGATGGTTAATTCCGCAAAGCTATCCATATTGACAAATTTGAAGAAACCATCATCCACAAAATTGCTTGAAATGGAGAAGAGCATCCTACGTTACCTTACACTTTCCGCTACGCGTTTAGTAGTTTTGCAGGGGAGTACAAATTAATAATAATCACCGTCTAAAAAGTTATCTTTACCGCAGCAAGGAAAAGCTTTCGACGCTTGTAAATTAAATGCTCGCTGGCCGTAGCAAAGAACGGGACACATGAGGAACACAGTTGTGCTTCTTGAAGCTGTAGAATAACGGCAAACTGAAGACACCATTACTTTTAGGAGCAACTTTTCCATTGAATAGTTCACCGATACTTACATGTATTATAGCGTTACACAATTTTCCCTGCAGTAGTTTAACTAGAGTCAGGATCTTGGATAAGCGGCGACACCATATCTGCCTTTTTACTTGACACTAGACGAAGAATCTGCACACGGGGTATATTCTTTTGTAGATACTGTAACTGCGGACACAGTTTAGAGTTTTTGATGGGAGTAAATGCAAGTCGTTACATTTTTTACTCACATGCGAAGCAAAAGTGAGTCTATGTACTCACCCTTTTCGTCCGTCCGGGCGTCCGGGCGTCTGTAAAAAACTTTAACGTTGGATTTTTCTCGGAAACTATTAAGTCTATCAACACCCAATTTGGCATGATGGTGTAGGATGACAAGGCGTACAAAAACATACATGGTGACTTGTCCTTGCTTCAAGGTCAAGGTCGCAGGAGCCGTAAATGTTGTCTAAAACAGCCATTTTTCACATTTTCCCAATTTTCTCTCAAGTTTTTGAGATTGGATACCTGACCTATACATGGTATATAGGACAAAGTAATCCCTATCTTTTGATACCAGTTTGATTGACCTT
This sequence comes from Theodoxus fluviatilis, assembly GCA_034096865.1. NCBI lineage: Eukaryota > Metazoa > Mollusca > Gastropoda > Cycloneritida > Neritidae > Theodoxus > Theodoxus fluviatilis. The sequence continues at coordinate 11,766 of JAWQFJ010021028.1, read as the reverse complement.
GCTTCAAGGTCAATGTCACAGGAGGTCTTTAAAGTTGAATTGTATACATATTTTGAAGTGACCTTGACCCTGAACTATGGAAGATAACTCTTCTAAACTTCATAACATTGTAGTACACATGTTATACTTTCATACTAGGTCACCAGTGTTGGCCGTCTGGGCGTCCGAGCGGCCGTCCGGGCGGCTGTCCGGGTGGCCGGGCGGCCGGGTGTCCTGTCGTCCGTAAAAAACTTTAATGTTGGATTTTTCTCGGAGACTATTACGTCTATCGACACCCAATTTGGCATGATGGTGTAGGATGACAAGGCGTACAAAAACATACATGGTGACTTGACCTTGCTTCAAGGTCAAGGTCACAGGAGCTCTTTAAAGTTGAATTGTATACATGTTTTGAAGTGGCCTTGACCCCGAACTATGGAAGATAACTCTTTCAAACTTCATAACATTGTAGTACACATGTTATACTTTCATACTAGGTCACCCGTGTTGTCCGTCTGGGTGTCCGGGCGTCTGGGCGTCCGGTCATCCGGGCGTCCTGCCGTCCGTAAAAAAACTTTAACGTTGGATTTTTCTCGGAGACTATTAAGTCTATCAACACCCAATTTGGTATGATGGCGTAAGATGACAAGGCGTACAAACACAGACACAGTGACTTGACCTTGCTTCAAGGTCAAGGTCGCAGGGGCCGTAAATGTTAAAAATCAGCCATTTTTCACATTTTCCCAATTTTCTCTGACGTTTTTAAGATTGGATACCTGACCTATGTATGGTATATAGGACAAAGTAATCCCTATCTTTTGATACCAGTTTGATTGACCTTGCTTCAAGGTCAAGATCACAAGAGCTCTTTAAAGTTAGATTGTATACATATTTTGAAGTGACCTTGACCCTGAACTATGGAAGATAACTGTTTCAAACTTAATAATTATGTGGGGAACATGTTATACTTTTATCATGAGACACATTTGGTTACATATCATCAAGGTCAAGGTAACTTTGACCCTTATGAAATGTGACCAAAATGGGGTAGTGAACCACTAAAAGTGACCATATCTCATGGTAGAAAGTGCCAATAAGCACCATTGTGCTTCCTATGTCTTGAATTAACAGCTTTGTGTTGCATGACCTTGGATAATCTTAACCTTGGGTCAAGGTCACATGCATTTTGTAGGAAACAAGTGTAAACCAGTTCTTAGTGTATGATGTCATTGCTAGGTTTAGTTGGTTGACCTTGAAGGTCACCTGAAGGTCAAGGTCATGTAAAGGTCAAGGTCAAGCATGTGAGTCGTATGGGCTCTTTTCTTTGCAATTTTCTGTTGCACGGGGGTTCTTCTAGCTTGTGCAGGGAAGTCGAAGTTCACAAACGCTGGTGGTCGTTTTCGATCAAACTTTATTCACGCACTGGTCGATACACAGTGGAGACAATCAGTAAACAATATCGTCGTAACAACTTCACTCTACGCGCAATGCCGCAGAGGACTCACTCCTTACAAAGGAAGACTCGTTTATCTTCTAGTTAAGCCCTCACCTTAACTCTGTCATGTCTGCTGTCGTGTTCTCTCCCTCTCTGTCGCTTTGTCGCACTTATATACCCTTTACCCAGGTTCCAGACGCTTGCAGAACATTGTAGGATCTACGCCACTGCCACGATGCTTCACGAATGATGTCACGTGACGCAGCCAAGACAAAACATTTAGCCCGACTCAACACGTGACCAGGCAACGGCATTAGGTGATTAGCGGAGAGGCTGATATAGACAGCCCAAT
>JAWQFJ010021028.1:0-5000 GCA_034096865.1 Theodoxus fluviatilis | reverse complement strand
GGTAGGGTAGGGTAGGGTAGGGTAGTTTAGGGTAGGGTAGGGTAGTTTAGGGTAGGGTAGGGTAGTTTAGGGTAGGGTAGGGTAGGGTAGGGTAGGGTAGGGTAGGGTAGGGTAGGGTAGGGTAGGGTAGGGTAGGGTAGGGTAGGGTAGGGTAGGGTAGGGTAGGGTAGGGTAGGGTAGGGTAGGGTAGGGTAGGGTAGGGTAGGGTAGGGTAGAATAGAATGGAGTAGAGAATAGTGAGCTAGAGGGACAGACGGACGGACGGACGGACAGACGGACGGACGAACGAACTGATTGCTGGATGGCTGTAGGGCTGTATGAATGAATGGAAAGATGGACTGATGATAGATGGAGAGAGAGAGAGAGAGAGAGAGAGAGAGAGAGAGAGAGAAGAGAGGAGAGAGAGAGAGAGAGAGAGAGAGAGAGAGAGAGAGAGAGAGAGAGAGAGAGAGAGAGAGTAATGCGCCGAACCCTACTAAAAAAAGTGATCATTATGTCCCTATTGTTCATCGATTTTTATATATGCTTTCCTCTGACTGAATGGGGTGTGCTGATAACGTTCACGAAGTGATAAGACTCGTGTATTGATTAAGCATTAACCGATATTGTCTTTCAGCGTTACTATGTCTGATACAATATGAGATTTGTCATATTAATGGTGCAATATGGACAGTCGAAAATATGATACATAGAAAATATGTAGGCATTTACAAAATAATATTTACTAAGCACAGCAAACGCATCGAGTATTTGGTCGAGCGTTTCGACGTTACAAAACGTAATATCTCGACTTGGCAATAAGCTGAACAATAACAAAGCATCACTCTTTCGCAAGAGATATTGTTTGGAAAGGCAGATTAAATCAAAGGAGTAAAATGTGACAAGAATAGTTTTAGTCAAGAAAATCGAAAACAACAACAATGCCCCTAGCCTGCGCTGCGTCTCTATTTGCCTGGATGGGAAAATGTCTGTCTCTATTTGCCTGGATGGGAAAATGTCTGTCTCTATTTGCCTGGATGGGAAAATGTCTGTCTCTATTTGCCTGGATGGGAAAATGTCTGTCTCTACTTGCCTGGATGGGAAAATGTCTGTCTCTATTTGCCTGGATGGGAAAATGTCTGTCCCTACTTGCCTGGATGGGAAAATGTCTGTCTCTACTTGCCTGGATGGGAAAATGTCTGTCTCTACTTGCCTGGATGGGAAAATGTCTGTCCCTACTTGCCTGGATGGGAAAATGTCTGTCTCTATTTGCCTGGATGGGAAAATGTCTGTCCCTACTTGCCTGGATGGGAAAATGTCTGTCTCTACTTGCCTGGATGGGAAAATGTCTGTCCCTACTTGCCTGGATGGGAAAATGTCTGTCTCTATTTGCCTGGATGGGAAAATGTCTGTCTCTATTTGCCTGGATGGGAAAATGTCTGTCTCTATTTGCCTGGATGGGAAAATGTCTGTCTCTACTTGCCTGGATGGGAAAATGTCTGTCTCTACTTGCCTGGATGGGAAAATGTGTGATGATTGAAAGGAGGGAGACGCTTCAAAGATTCCCAGCCCTCTACAGAGAAACATTTGGCGGAAGTGAGGATATGTTCACCAAGGCTTTTGCATTATAGGCTTTGGTAAAGATTCACAAACACACGCTCACGCTAACGCTCATGCACACACACACACACACACACACACACACACACACACACGCACACACACACACACAAGCAAACAAACACACACACACACACACACACACACACAAACACACACACACGCACACTCACACTTACGCACGCCCGCACGCACACCCGCACACACACACGCAAGCAAGCAAGCAAGCAAGCGCACACACACACACACACACACACACACACACACACACACATACACACACTCACTTCATATACACACTCACTCACTTCATACACACAAATACGCGCGCTCGAGCACACACACACACACACACACATACACACACACACACACTATACATGCACACACGTTTACACACACACACACACACACACACACACACACACCTACACACACCTACGTAGACACATATACACACGCGCGCACACACACACATACACGCACGCAGTCACGCACACACACACACACACACACACACACACACACACACACACACACACACACACACACACACTCATGAATGAGATAACAACTTTGTAGAAATAATGCAATTGACGGATTCTAAAAGTTCACAAATTACACGTAAGATTGTGAACATTTACGAAGCAGGTTTACAGTGGCATTAGCTTGGTTTTCTCAGACACCATCGCAGTGTAATTTTAGTTTTGTCACACACCTTCACAATTTTATTAATGGTAAGGGTTCTTTGTTATCAACTCACCGGATAACTGTTCTCAGTAAGCTCTCAGGAGTTCTGTCCCTTTAGCATGTCAGACGAGAATCTCTATGAAATTGATTTGTGGATAGGTTTCCTCACGATGAGCTTGAAGTGCATCAAATTACTCTTTTTTCACTTCCTAGCAGGAAAAGCATCAGTTTATAAGGCACAGTTTGTTTTGTTGGATATATCTCCTATCGCACCGCAACACCGCCGAATCTCAATTCACGAAGAGCAAGTTAGCATTCACATTCATCGGGTTTGTGCTCGGGTTACAGCTCTGAAGAGACAAAAAAAATCTGAACTGACTACGACCGTCAGTTTCCTGAATGGATGTATTCTGTAGGTGAAAAAAGCAACACTAGTTTATATTCGTATATTTATAGTGTATGTGTAAAGTATGATATCTATGGAGCGGTTTCATGTGACGTTTTGCTTGTGGTGAACAAAACGCCCGCCAGTAAGCGTACATTGCATTCCGTTTGCGACTATGTGTCAGCTTAGAAGTAAAATTACTCATGCCGTACCTGATGGATATCCACCAAATAACAGCACAAAAGTAGAGAAAACATGCTCGTATATACACCTCACTTCGTTCCGATCCTATTTTTCTCTCCACTTTTTACAGAAATCATTCAGATGTCAAAACATGTTTCCATTTCAACACAAACATTTTATTTCATCGAATAAACGCTTGTTTATTGCCTCAACAAGAGTAAGGTAAGAGTTTTGTGCGAAATAGTCATAGAACTACTTTAACGGCGTATGTCAGGGAGCAGATCGGCTACCCCACAAGCCTCTCGTGTGACCTCTATTTGCATATACATGTATCGGACGAAAACCTTCCATCACGTGATGTCAACTGGGCTAGAGACACTTTCGCCGGTAGGCGAAGTCTCTAGTGAACTGGAACGGATACAACCCACCTCAATGCAAGATGACTGAAACCTGCTCACAAATATCTCGTAAGGGGAACGGCAGCCATCATCGGAGTGACATTCATATACGCTACATTGTTCATTATAGTCATGTTTATTTTTTCCCTAATATTCGTGGTTTTAATAAATCCACCGAAAGAAACGAGCAAAACATCGTCAACATGGGCATGCACGCTTAAAAAAACCCGCTGTGTGAGGTGTGTTTTTCCGCCAGAGGGTTAACTCCACCTGAAATGTGTACCACGTGATAAGCATGGTGAAACCACTCCGTACTTTATACTTTAATATCACCGAGAGGTCGGGGGTTCGGTCCCCCGTCTGGAATCTGAACCCTCTTTTTTCCCCGGCAAGGTTACAGTTTTCTGCAGTAACTTCGTTGTAAAACTACTACAGAAAAAAGTTCCCATCCTTGAAATATTTTATTTTCAGTGAAAGGAATGTAGTTTGAATAGAGAAAGAAGTTGCTATGGAGGACAATTTCAAAGATTTTCAGAGGAATTGGAAGAGTTTTCCTAAACAGTTATGAGTTTTGCTGGTGATATGCTGTAAGTGTAATATTTGTGACAGCGGTTGATGATGGGTTAACGCCCTTTATTTGTTTTGTCTCCTGGCAATGCAATGATGAAGGTGTCCTCATGCTTCCTCTCCCACCCACCCACCAACCCACCCACCCCCACACCCACTTCCACACCCACCCACCCACCCTCCCACCTACCCCCTCACCCCACCCCTCTTGCCATTCTCCCTCCTCTTTTGTAATTCTTTTTCTTTTATTGAATATAGCTACGTTTTCATATACAATGTTCACTGATGTAAATACCTGTTGTATCACGTTGAGGAGAAATGGGGGATGCAATTGTGCTTGATTTGCTTGATTTTCATGATGATATTGATGGTGAAGATAAAATGTACATAGGTGTTTTTGGTTGAGTTGTCATTTAAGACATAATCATCTGATGCATTTTGATTGATGATGATGATGATGATGATGATGATGATGATGATGATGATGATGATGATGATGATGATGATGATGATGTATGTGTTTTCAATGCATGTCTGTAGGATTCTTGAAAAATAAACAACAACAAAATCACAGAAAATCTTTGCAATCAAGACTCTCAGACTTTTATGAGACTGAAGGGAAAGACATATGACTCCTGGATGGAAAAGACCATTTTCTGTGATGATTCCAGGCATTTGAGGCTAAAAACGATGACGCCAAATTTAGTTATGTCTATAGAGAAATGGCGATGGCATTGTCTACAACCCACGGCGCGGTTGGATGTATCTTTCCAAAGAAGGGATCTGGCGAGGGAGCTCGTCCTGTTAGCAATACGGCGAGGCGATTGGATGCCGGGGTTTGGTCCCTGTTCAGGATGACGTCACTGCGGTGATTATTCCATCCATGTAATCAAGCTCTTTCTCTGCGTCCTTTCATAAATTGAGTATATGAGATTGAAAAGAAATAAGAAGTGAGGGATATTTACAGTGGCGACCATCAACAGCACTCTTAAATGCTGATTCAGCTCCACCTAAACTTACTTTGCATCCCCAGTGTGACAGTTGAAATTTTTCGAAACGAGTGTCTTCGGCAAAGTTTCAGATGAAACGGTTGCATAAAAAAGTCACCATCAGTTACGAACTTCCCAGCACCAGTAAACAGCAAAAATAAAAAGAGAATGTATTGTGACCCCCACAAG
>JAWQFJ010021027.1:5000-22770 GCA_034096865.1 Theodoxus fluviatilis | reverse complement strand
CTTGCCACAAGTGGGGGTGTGGGTCGAGCCATGCGGGCGGTGAGTGCAATCTGAGCTGGGCCGTAGCATGCGTCCTGGATGTCCTCTGATGGACACCGATCATTTACGTGGGCTGTCTCGTGAAGCCTAGGCTACTTTGTCTTGGTTGAATGGCAGCGGCTGATCTGTGGCTTTCTGGGGTAACTGAATGCCTGTGGTGTATTTGTCTGCGTGCTCTCGTACGTAAGCGGATGAGCTGCAGCTAATTCGTTTTGTCTTGTTCTTCATACAAGATGAACCAACCATCCATCCTGCATATAACCACGACACATGAAACTTTCAACATATTGGCTAAATGGGCGATGGTGGTGATGGTGGTGGTGGTGGTGATGGTGGTAGTGATGGTGGTGGTAGTGTGGAAATGGTGGCGGTGCTTGGCCCAACGACAACGGTGCAAGTTGTGCAGGTTGGCTCATGCCTACTGTTAGTGGATTGACGAGAATCCTTGTCGGCAGAGTTAGAATGTTCTGATAACTGAAAACTGGATAAGCTCACTGCTAACAATTGTCAAGTTTCCGCAATTCAAGCTTTAATTTTAAATAACGAGCCGGCTGATGTTTCCACCCCACGTACTCAGTGCGGTGGGTGCCTCTCGGTTCGCTCGTTATAGAGTGAGCCCGCTGTGTTCCAGCGTGATGAAGTCCCCCATTAGCAGGACAGGGCGTGCTCCCCGCTTGACTAATGGATTATCTGGGTGCTGCAGCAATCTGTCCAACACCCACGCCTCTTTGCCACCAGAGGCCATAGCATCAGTCCACCCCACTCGCTCATTTCCTTTCCACCAACCTTCTCAACTTCCTCTTCCACAAATCCACCAGTTTCCCTTCCATCTGTCTACTCAGTTTTCCACCTGTCTATTCATTCTTGCACATACTTAATTCTTCCTTCCAGTCAATTTTCTCATTCACCCATCTTCGCAATCCTCCCTTCCAAATGTCTCTTTTGTCCTCCTACCCAACCTTCTCCATTTGCTCGCCTCTATTCCACCACATGTCTACCCAATCTTACCTTCCATCCGCTTACCCAACCTCCAGCACTGCATCTCTTTATACTGTCTATACTTCTTCACGCGCCTTAGTAATCTCTTCCATCTCCTTGCCAACATTTCCTTCCCTCTTCCTTTCTCCCGGACCTTTCTGTAATGACGTCCTGGCCGGCTTTGACTGGAGTTGGTGTGACACGGTCTAAAATGATCTCTCGAGGTGAGATACAGTAATCTAGAAGTCCACCGTGCGATTGCAGTGTTACTATATACACATATCACTGCAATAATTGGTCATCTGAGTTCATCATATAGTCTGAGATGACCTTATCAGCTGGAAGCCCCGGATGCTGGACTTCAAGGGTTAGTTGGAATACCCCAGTCAGAGGCACCTCCAAGCAGCCAAAGAGACTACTGAGGCACATCGGAACTACCGATTTGTGTGCACGATTTGCAGGAATACGAATCTAATTACCCACATAGACACATAAAAGAGCAACACTTGCGGCTACTGCAATGTATGCTGTCATTCTGGGATTGTCCTCCTCAACTACAACATATAAACAAACAGTAAAGGGAGTTTTACCACAGAGAGGCCTCCCTGCCAGTCTGAACACCCAGACCTCACCCCCAATTCCCAACACCCCCCCCCCCCAAAAAAAAAAAAGAAAAGAAAAAAAAGAAGCTACCAAACTACCACGTCACTTGCTTGCCCGAGTGCAAAGGACCAAGCACGGTCGATCAAAAAGTGTCATCAGAGGAGCAGTGAAAGGAAATGCTGGATTCAACGCCTCTCTACAGAAATCTTGTACTGCGCGTAATTTCCAGATTGGTGCTTGACGCAGAAGTCTCTCCCCCCCGTCTGCCCGCCTTCTCATTTTCTCTCCCCCCCGTCTGCCCGCCTTCTCATTTTCTCTCCCCCCCCCCCCCCCCCCCCCGTCTGCCCGCCTTCTCATTTTCTCTCCCCCCCGTCTGCCCGCCTTCTCATTTTCTCTCCCCCCCGTCTGCCCGCCTTCTCATTTTCCCCAGAACCTCTTCTGCTGTTGGTGCAGGCTTCTGTTTCCCCATTCAGCGCGTCTGAGACTTACTGTGCTCAGAATGCTGTTTCCTCTCCTATGTATGGAGCTACTTTTCCCCAAAGCCTCTCTGCAACCCCTTCCTCCCCTGTTAACAAAACGTTAAACGTCATCCCCAGTAAGGCTCCTGAAATGAAAAAAGACAAAGAAAAAAGAAGAACCGAAGAAGTCAAACCATTTCGAACCAGACGTACGAGTGAAATCAGATTAAAAATCCCAGAAGTCGAAGACAACTTCAGAAACTTGGTTGCGTGTGTGTGTATGTTTGTGTGCGTATGCATGTGTTTGTGCATGCGTGTGTGCGTGCGTGCATGTCTATGCGTGCGTGCATGTCTATGCATGCGTGCATGTATATAGATGTATGTGTGCGTGTCTGTGTATGCGTGAGTGCGAATTTTGAACACTTATACAAGCGCCCAATTCATTACCAACAACAAGGGCAAAGCCCATACGACTCACATGCTTGACCTTGACCTTTATATGACCCTGACCTTCAGGTGACCTTCAAGGTCAAGGTCAAACAACTAAACCTACCAATGACATCATACACAAAGAAATGCTTTACACATTTTTCCAACCAAAATACATGTGACCTTGACCCAAGGTCAAGGTCATCCAAGGTCATGCAACACAAAGCTGTTAATTCAAGACATAGGAAGCACAATGGTGCTTATTGGCACTTTCTACCATGAGATATAGTCACTTTTAGTGGTTCACTACCCCATTTTGGTCACATTTCATAAGGGTCAAAGTGACCTTGACCTTGATGATATGTGAACAAATGTGTCTCATGATGAAAGTATAACATGTGCCCCACATAATTATTAAGTTTGAAACAGTTATCTTCCATAGTTCAGGGTCAAGGTCACTTCAAAATATGTATACAATCCAACTTTGAAGAGCTCCTGTGACCTTGACCTTGAAGCAAGGTCAACCAAACTGGTATCAAAAGATAGGGCTTGCTTTGACCTATATACCACTTGTAGCTAAGGTCGCCATTCTCAATAACGTGGGAGAAAATTGGGAAAATGTGAAAAATGACTGTTTTTGAGACCACATTTATGGCTCCTGTGACCTTGACCTTGAAGCAAGGTCAAGTCACTGTGTATGTTTTTTGAGGCCTTGTCATCATACACCATCATGCCACATTTGGTGTTGATAGACTTAATAGTCTCCGACAAAAATCCAACGTTTAAGTTTTTTACGCCCGGACGGACGGACGGACGGACGGACGGACGACACGGCTGAGTACATAGACTCACTTTTGCTTCGCATGAGTCAAAAATCATTTTCGTTCTTCCTTTTTGTTTTCAGGCGATAAACAACATCAACAACGCCGTCTCAGAACCAATCCAAAGATTTTTCGCAGTCTCCATTCAAGATTTAAAAACAAACAAACAAGTTACTGGTGCAGACATTAAAAAATAATATTCTTTGGGCAAACCCTATATCTAGTGGCGGGCACCCCAGCATCTCTCAGCCTCTGCAGCCCATGGGAGGGACAGGATCGATGACAAGCGCGTGTCTGGAGAAAGCCCTGCAAGTCTGCGAGCTCGATGCCTCGGGGCTCCAGGCAGCGCCAACGCCGTTCGTGGCCAGCGCTGCCGCAAGACAGTCCGCCCGAGCCACGTCTGGTAAGGACTGCAGCACTGCTGATTGGCAATTTGAGCAGTTGAACGGCTCAGCTCCAGCCCTGATTGAAGCGCGAGAGAGCAGCCAATGAAGGAAGGGTAAACGCCTCCAGCATATAATGGAGAGGATGCCATTCCGGCTGTAGAGTGGAGGAGGACACCGTGGAGCATCAGCGGGAAACAGCTGGCATTGTACTCCGTGAGTGTGTGTGTGAGTGAGTGTGTGTGTGTGTGAGTGTGTGCGTGTGTGTGTGTGTGTGCGTGCGTACGTGCGTGCGCATGTGTGTATGCGCATGCGTGTGCGTGTGTGTGTGCGCGCGTGTGTGTGTGTGCGTGTGAGCGAGTGTGAACGTGCATACATGAGCGTGTGTGCTTCCATGCATGATGACGTTTGTGTGTAAGCAAAAATATGTATGTCCTTCTTATGTGCTTGCATGTGTCCACGACAATACACTGCGCCCTGCAACGCAGTAAAAGATTTGTATCGCCAGAGAAGCAATGGCCAAGTTCTCATCAGATAAAGATAAATCTACTAGGGACGTGTAAATACACGAATACGTGCCACTCTTGAAGAAGCAGGACCTAGATCCAAACAAACAGTAATTATAGGCCAGTCTCCAATCTTTCTTTTCTGTCAAAATTGTTAGAGAAGTTAGCTTTGCAGCAGCTGCTGGAGCACGTGTCCCAGTATGACCTTTTGGATCGTTTTCAATCCGCGTACCGTGCTCATCATTCCACCGAAACAGCTTTGCTCCATGTTCTAAACGATCTTCTCGTTGCTTCTGATAACTCCAAAGTTTCTTACTCTGTTGGACTTGAGGGTCGCGTTCGACACAATAGACCATGGAATTCTTTTCACCCGTCTTAGAAATGTTTTTGGCATTGGAAACTTAGCACTCTCCTTCCTGCATTCATATCTCTCAGAACGTAGACATACTGTTTCGATCTCGGGTTTTGCTTCTATTCCTACACCTCTCAAGTACGGAGTCCCTCAGGGCTCTGTTCTGGGTCCTCTGATGTTTGTACTGTACACCCAACCACTCTCCAATGTAATTGACAGTCATTCAGTCTCTCACAGTGGATTTGCTGATGATATTCAGCTCTACAACTCCTCCCATCCCAGTCAAATCCACTCTCTCTTTTTTCTACCAGTGAACACTGTGTCTCTTACGTAAAACGGTGGATGACCCGGAACAAGCTCCAACTCAATGACTCAAAAACTGAAGCACTCCTGGGCGGCGGAGGCAAATCGGATCAGGCCCTCTAACTAACCATTGGTCACAGTGACATCGTCTTCTCTCACTGTTATAAATTTAGGCGTCATGTTTGACGATGATCTGTCAATGAGATTTCATGTCAACAAAATCTGTCAGTTAACATATTACGAGCTAAGGAAAATTAGTACCATTCGTCATTATCTTTCTCAGCAGGCCACCAAAACGCTCATCACATCACTTGTCCTGTCTCGTCTCGACTATGGAAACTCTCTTCTCGCTGGCATCCCTGACACTCTGCTTAGCAAACTCCAGAAAGTTCAGAATTGTGCTGCTAGGCTAATTTTTCGATGTCCCAAGCGTACCCATGTCTCATCACTCCTACATACACTTCACTGGCTCCCCATCTCTCAGAGGATAGATTATAAACTTGCTACTTTGTGCTTCAAGGCCATCGACAACACCGCACCACACTCTCTTACAAAATTCTTGCAGTCTACACGCCCTTCAGATCTCAACGCTCAGCTGCTGACTCTAGAATGCTCAAGGTCCCCCGCCGTAATAAGAAAACTCAAGGACAGCGTGCCTTCTCCTATATCGGACCTGTAACCTGGAATAGTCTCCCTCTCTCAGTTCGTCATGCTGACCCTCTACCCCAGTTCAAAAGTGCTCTAAAGACCCACCTCTTCCGATCCGCCTTTCCCGCTGAGCTGCTTCGCCTTACTTGACCTGGCCGGCAAGTCCTATGTATATTGTATAGTTTGTTCTATTTGTTTAATTGGATCTTAGTTTTTGTTTTTTGTTAATGTGTGTTGTGTGTGAGTTTTTTTGTGAGAATGTGGTGTTGAGTGGTTGTATGAGTGTTGATTCTTTGAATTGTAAACGCCATGAGCTTGCCTGTCAAGGGAAGGTATGTGCTTATGAACAAACTATAATATATAGGTAAAAGGTGTGGCTTTTATATAGAGTCATCACCCATGTCTGGGTCTCAAGCCGCCTTACATCTAACCTCCTGATCACTGGGCCGTGTAATCAATCCTTTACTGGTACCTGATGACAAACACGGCGACAGGCCGATGGGAAAGACACAGTCAGTAGCAGCACATACTCCACTCCCTGGGGAGTGCTCCTACCCGAGACACAGTCAGTAGCAGCACATACTCCACTCCCTGGGGAGTGCTCCTACCCGAGACACAGTCAGTAGCAGCACATACTCCACTCCCTGGGGAGTGCTCCTACCCGAGACACAGTCAGTAGCAGCACATACTCCACTCCCTGGGGAGTGCTCCTACCCGAGACACAGTCAGTAGCAGCACATACTCCACTCCCTGGGGAGTGCTCCTACCCGAGACACAGTCAGTAGCAGCACATACTCCACTCCCTGGGGAGTGCTCCTACCCGAGACACAGTCAGTAGCAGCACATACTCCACTCCCTGGGGAGTGCTCCTACCCGAGACACAGTCAGTAGCAGCACATACTCCACTCCCTGGGGAGTGCTCCTACCCGAGACACAGTCAGTAGCAGCACATACTCCACTCCCTGGGGAGTGCTCCTACCCGAGACACAGTCAGTAGCAGCACATACTCCACTCCCTGGGGAGTGCTCCTACCCGAGACACAGTCAGTAGCAGCACATACTCCACTCCCTGGGGAGTGCTCCTACCCGAGACACAGTCAGTAGCAGCACATACTCCACTCCCTGGGGAGTGCTCCTACCCGAGACAGTCAGTAGCAGCACATACTCCACTCCCTGGGGAGTGCTCCTACCCGAGACACAGTCAGTAGCAGCACATACTCCACTCCCTGGGGAGTGCTCCTACCCGAGACAGTAGCAGCACATACTCCACTCCCTGGGGAGTGCTCCTACCCGAGACACAGTCAGTAGCAGCACATACTCCACTCCCTGGGGAGTGCTCCTACCCGAGACACAGTCAGTAGCAGCACATACTCCACTCCCTGGGGAGTGCTCCTACCCGAGACAGTAGCAGCACATACTCCACTCCCTGGGGAGTGCTCCTTCCCGAGACAGTCAGTAGCAGCACATACTCCACTCCCTGGGGAGTGCTCCTACCCGAGACAGTCAGTAGCAGCACATACTCCACTCCCTGGGGAGTGCTCCTACCCGAGACACAGTCAGTAGCAGCACATACTCCACTCCCTGGGGAGTGCTCCTACCCGAGACAGTCAGTAGCAGCACATACTCCACTCCCTGGGGAGTGCTCCTAAAATTAGTCATTTTCAGTTCAGGCCCGTATTCACAACGGCGATTTATCTTTTTAACACTCGATTTATCCCCTAGCCCCGCGTTATCTTGATCGGTTAGATAAGGTACGCTCGTCAGAGGATCCTAGGTTGCGCTTTGCTATATATACTGGTTTCCAGCCAAGGGAGAGCGGAACAGGCAGTTGGAATCGTCTGAGTTTAGAGATAAATCGGAGATAAAATAAATCGCCGATAAATCGCCGTTGTGAATACGGGTCAATGGTAAAGAACATTCTGTATCCGGATTTGCTCCGGCTAATCTGATTTCTGGGAACTTTATGTACAGAATATTCCAGGAAAGGTGAAAGACATGTCTTTACGAAGACATCGTGACCACACGGAGTGGTTCTTTCAGCCCATTTTAGTTGACTTTTCAAAAAGGAAACGAAGATTATAATCAAAATCGTGGTTGTGTTTGAGATTGTGGACCATCTTGTCTGACACCGAAGATGGTGTGTGATGAAAGGATGGGTATTCTGCAGAGAGATGAACTAACTCGTGTAGGCGGCCGTGAGTCAGCATCGAGTACGTGCACTCCCCAGGGAGTGGAGTATGTGCTGCTACTGTCTCGGGTAGGAGCACTCCCCAGGGAGTGGAGTATGTGCTGCTACTGACTGTGTCTCGGGTAGGAGCACTCCCCAGGGAGTGGAGTATGTGCTGCTACTGACTGTGTCTCGGGTAGGAGCACTCCCCAGGGAGTGGAGTATGTGCTGCTACTGACTGTGTCTCGGGTAGGAGCACTCCCCAGGGAGTGGAGTATGTGCTGCTACTGTCTCGGGTAGGAGCACTCTCCAGGGAGTGGAGTATGTGCTGCTACTGTCTCGGGTAGGAGCACTCCCCAGGGAGTGGAGTATGTGCTGCTACTGACTGTGTCTCGGGTAGGAGCACTCCCCAGGGAGTGGAGTATGTGCTGCTACTGACTGTGTCTCGGGTAGGAGCACTCCCCAGGGAGTGGAGTATGTGCTGCTACTGACTGTGTCTCGGGTAGGAGCACTCCCCAGGGAGTGGAGTATGTGCTGCTACTGTCTCGGGTAGGAGCACTCCCCAGGGAGTGGAGTATGTGCTGCTACTGACTGTGTCTCGGGTAGGAGCACTCCCCAAGGGAGTGGAGTATGTGCTGCTACTGACTGTGTCTCGGGTAGGAGCACTCCCCAGGGAGTGGAGTATGTGCTGCTACTGACTGTATCTCGGGTAGGAGCACTCCCCAGGGAGTGGAGTATGTGCTGCTACTGACTGTCTCGGGTAGGAGCACTCCCCAGGGAGTGGAGTATGTGCTGCTACTGTCTCGGGTAGGAGCACTCCCCAGGGAGTGGAGTATGTGCTGCTACTGTCTCGGGTAGGAGCACTCCCCAGGGAGTGGAGTATGTGCTGCTACTGACTGTGTCTCGGGTAGGAGCACTCCCCAGGGAGTGGAGTATGTGCTGCTACTGACTGTGTCTCGGGTAGGAGCACTCCCCAGGGAGTGGAGTATGTGCTGCTACTGTCTCGGGTAGGAGCACTCCCCAGGGAGTGGAGTATGTGCTGCTACTGACTGTGTCTCGGGTAGGAGCACTCCCCAGGGAGTGGAGTATGTGCTGCTACTGACTGTGTCTCGGGTAGGAGCACTCCCCAGGGAGTGGAGTATGTGCTGCTACTGACTGTGTCTCGGGTAGGAGCACTCCCCAGGGAGTGGAGTATGTGCTGCTACTGTCTCGGGTAGGAGCACTCCCCAGGGAGTGGAGTATGTGCTGCTACTGACTGTGTCTCGGGTAGGAGCACTCCCCAGGGAGTGGAGTATGTGCTGCTACTGACTGTATCGGGTAGGAGCACTCCCCAGGGAGTGGAGTATGTGCTGCTACTGACTGTGTCTCGGGTAGGAGCACTCCCCAGGGAGTGGAGTATGTGCTGCTACTGACTGTGTCTCGGGAAGGAGCACTCCCCAGGGAGTGGAGTATGTGCTGCTACTGACTGTGTCTCGGGTAGGAGCACTCCCCAGGGAGTGGAGTATGTGCTGCTACTGACTGTGTCTCGGGAAGGAGCACTCCCCAGGGAGTGGAGTATGTGCTGCTACTGACTGTGTCTCGGGTAGGAGCACTCCCCAGGGAGTGGAGTATGTGCTGCTACTGACTGTGTCTCGGGTAGGACTGCCGACAGAAAAACCAGCTGAGGAGATGAGTCACCTGAGGCGAGAACAAAAACAAAAGGCAAGACTTTCTCATTCTCGGCAGTTTATCACTGCCCGACTGCCACGACGCGACGACGTAGGAAAATGTGAACCAGGATGTGTCCCAGATAGGCGACAACCCCCAGGCTTTCCACACCTTCATCTGTGTGTTGCAAGTGCTGCGTAATATCAATAGCCCGCTTTCACGTCTACCGTCTTCAAACAGTTTGGTCTCCGGGGCACCACGGGGCCGTTCTTCCTGGTCTCTTTTCGTGTTCCTTATCACGCTGTGGAGAAGATGAAGGCTGGGCCACTGCCTGCAGTGCCGTGCAGTTGGAGAGTGACACTCACTGATCAACACGACAGATCTGAGCAGACTGCCAGATTGGCTCTCGTGACAAAATCTTGGCCGCTCCTTTGCACAGGATCGACATACAATCTACGCAAATAGAGGTGGAGCTTACTACTACAGTAGGTGTATGCACTTATTCACTGCAAAACAATCGAGTTGGTCTTTCCCGTCATACTGTCCCAGTAAGCAATCATTCATGACTGAGCAAACGCACAGCGAAAATTATATATACAGCATTAACCTACAGGTATACATGCAACAATCCTCTGCAAATATAAATGTAAAACAAAGAATACACGACGATAGAAAAACATTAACGACTTTACATAAGCACGCACGGCCTTTTCTCTTCAAGGAATCGTCCGGAATAATACGAAGTATAAAGCAAATCGGTTTTGAGTGTGTGTTTGTGTGTGTGTGTGTGTGTGTGTGTGTGTGTGTGTGTGTGTGTGTGTGTGTGTGTGTGTGTGTGTGTGAGAGAGAGAGAGAGAGAGAGAGAGAGAGACAGAGAGAGACAGAGACAGACAGACACACAGAGAGTCAGACACAGAATGACAGTCAGAAAGGCAGGCAGGCAGACAGATAGACAAAGAGACAGACACACAGAGATTCACAGACACAGACCCACGGACTATATTTTCTCTCTCTCTCTCTCTCTCTCTCTCTCTCTCTCTCTCTCTCTCTCTCTCTCTCTCTCTCTCTCTCTCTCGGCACTTTGACGTATACTTAACAGAGTTATGTACAGCTCAAATTTGTCTTTTTCACAATGTCTCATTTCAGGAGAAGGGACAAGGACAGCAGGTAAAGTCCTCCACTAAGGCATCTCAACAACGATTGTAGTCCTCCTCCTGGCTATCTAACACTACACTCGTGACGCACTATAAAGTATGCCGAACGCGGCAAAGTGGACGTGACGGGGAGAGGGGTGGGGGTGGGGATGGGGGATGGAGCTTTAAGGGGAGGGAGAGCGGGGTAGAAGTAGCTCCACCGGGAAAGGGCTTTGACCCCAGTAAGAACACATGGATGCATGGTGTATTGCAGTGAACGCAATGGTAATGGAGGCACATTTCCGGACGCCGAAAAGCGGACGTCGTTTGGTGTCGCTGAATAATTAATGTACACGTACTGTATGTGTCGTGGAGGCGACAAGGAACTATAACGAGCGTCAGCGGGCAAGATGGTTTTCGTATGGTAAGCATAGGACAGGAGAAGTAAACCTTGTGCTTTCTTTGAAATAGTGTAGCCTTACAAGAAGGCACTGTTGTTATCTCTTGCTACGCTCACAGCAACATCACATCATACGGTGGCATCTGACATGGAGTCTTTCCCAGAATCAAATTCTAAGCTGTCTCACTGCGGCACTTTTTCATGCTGAGCAGCCTTATCAATTCACAACAGCTGGCCACCATTGTTTCAGTTCCATCCATACCGTAGCCAAAGCATCATTAGCCAGGGCAGTAAGAACCCACCAGATATTACACACTAACATGCACACACACACACACACATCTAAACACACATACACACATTTAAACACTCATACACACGCACGCAAGCACACACACACACATACACACATTTAAACACACATACACACGCACGCAAGCACACACACACACACACACACATCCCTGAACACACACAGACGCAAGCACGCTCGCATGCACACGCGCACGCAAACGAACGCTGACAGAAACATGTTACTTTTCCCTACAAGACTCCGTTCGTCACTGGCGGAACAATAATGGGAATATTTAACATTGCAGCTTCGAGAAGCTTGAGTACAAAAAGGTGTCCAACATCCATTGCTCCTATGCAGCTTTATTTCAAAGCGGAGTATTTCTGAAAGAAACGCTTTGGAATAAGTTACAGGACAGCTTCAACGTGTTTCATTCTCAATGCGAGAAAGCAGGAAAAATTAAAAAGTGCTGAAAACCGCTAGGCTAACAAGACGTTAAAACAGCGCGTGGTAAGGTACTGCAATCGCAGTAGCTATTACCATGACAAGTGGGGCGGAAAGCTCAAGAGGCGCAGAAGGACAGGAAAGTACATGATATCATCGTGCACACATTCGGTCCGAGGATCACGCGTACCAAGTATGATGTC
The DNA here is from genome assembly GCA_034096865.1 of Theodoxus fluviatilis. Lineage (NCBI taxonomy): Eukaryota > Metazoa > Mollusca > Gastropoda > Cycloneritida > Neritidae > Theodoxus > Theodoxus fluviatilis. The sequence continues at coordinate 10,965 of JAWQFJ010021027.1, read as the reverse complement.
AGCAAAAGAGATGTTGTAACTCCAATCAGGCCTGGTCCTCGTCGATTACATGTGGGGCGTAAGAGACGACCAACTCTTCTCGCACCAACTGGGACCTTCGCGCACTGCACTGCTACTGTTAAGCGCCGCAGTCTGGCCAGGTCTGCACCGTCGGCTGTTCAGGACGCCATACACGAATGTCTCCTTGGCTGCAACGCTTTCTTTCAAGACTCGTTTGAAAAGCACAAATGATCTTTTCATGCCCTAGTTTGTCTTTAATCACGGTGAACAAACAGGATAGTCACGTTTCTCAAATACATTTCTTATTATGAATGCTACAGAAGATGTGGGTAGAATTAACTGTCAACAGTACATGGTTAAATGCCGATTCTTGAGATATAGTTGTTTAGTACAAGAAAAAGACGCCGGTTATATTCAGATCCAGCACTCGGTGGCAACGTCATAAACTAGATTTATCATCATCAGGAAAAAAAGCAAACAGCAAACATCATACAGTTTGCCCACTTGCATCAGGCACAGAAGCAAACATCATACAGTTTGCCCACTTGCATCAGGCACAGAAGCAAAGCATACAGTTTGCCCACTTGCATCAGGCACAGAAGCAAACATCATACAGTTTGCCCACTTGCATCAGGCACTGAAGCAAACATCATATAGTTTGCCCACTTGCATCAGGCACTGACACTGAAGCAAACATCATATCATTTGCCCACTTGCATCAGGCACTGAAGCAAACATCATACAGTTTGCCCACTTGCATCAGGCACTGAAGCAAACATCATACAGTTTGCCCACTTGCATCAGGCACAGAAGCAAACATCATACAGTTTGCCCACTTGCATCAGGCACAGAAGCAAACATCATACAGTTTGCCCACTTGCATCAGGCACTGACGCAAACATTCCAATGGGAGGTGGGGGTGAGGATCTATACGCAGAATTATTGTGCCATACTCGACCAAAGAATAAAATATTTTATGCCCCCATGACGCAAGCTACTACTGCACGAGGACGGAAATCTGCCGGGTCCTATAAACAGTGGGGTTGGACAAATGACAGCCTGCCTGAGCTGCAGTGTTCCATGTCAAGGGTTGACGCTACGCACACAGTGACATCGACCCGCGGTCCTCTCCCAGCCAGCGCCTGCACCAGCCCCAGCAGTCCTGGCTTGGAGACAGACACTCTGGGCCCGTGACACACAGCAGCCACCCAGGCAGACAGCGTGACGCGGTTGAGGGTGGCACAGAGGCCTGAACGACACATAATCTCTACGGCGACATTCTCCTCCTCCTTCTCCTTACTATCAAACATCGCCATGGACCTCAATGTCTCATAGGAGACCATTTAATTCCAGGATAGAGAGAATCAGTAATGCAAATCGCTCTACACGGCAACCCTACTTTAAAGGGGTCTTACAGAATCGAATACAAGACCAGCTAGCTGCAAAATCCTCAATGCAGTAACTTTAACCACTCAATACCAGCCCTACGACATATTTTCATGCCGGGCACCGATACACTTCAGTAGCTAAAAATGTACTCCATATCCATCATTATTCATTGGCGTTGCAATGGCAATTTCTAACTGAAAAAAAATGCGAGGCTTTGCTGCGGGCACTCCACTCCAAAGTCAAGACGAAAGGTGAGGGGTGGGGGTGGGGGTTGGAGTGGGGGCCTTCACTTCAATGACCAGAAGTCTCACATCCAAGGAGATCGATTGCATCTACATCCACTCCTACATGTACACCTACATCTATACACTCTCATCAGGTAAGGAGGCCCGAGGATCAGGCTGCCGATGACATTGGTCGAAAATGGGCTGGTTCCTTATCGAAAGAGGTGACCTAACTAGAGTGTTTACATTCGAAGATTTCATCTCGAACTTCCTTGTGGTCGTGTCAGTAGAGAAGTACACGGAGGAACAAATTGCACCTCTCGATAGAGAATGCGACCTTCAATTAAAAAACAAACAAGCAAAAGGGGCGGTGGGGGGTGGGCGTGTGTGTGTGTGTGTGTGTGTGTGTGTGTGTGTGTGTGTGTGTGTGTGTGTGTGTGTGAGTGTGAGTGTGTGTGTGTGTGTGTGTGTGTGAGTGTGTGTGTGTGTGTGTGTGTGTGTGTGTGTGTGTGTGTGTGTGTGTGTGTGTGTGTGTGTGTGTGTGTGTGTGTGTGTGTGTGTGTGTGTGTGTGTGTGTGTGTGTGTGTGTGTGTGTGTGTGTGTGTGTGTGTGTGTGTGTGTGTGTGTGTGTTCGCGCGCGCGCGCGCGCGCGTGTGTGTGTGTGCACTTCTGTATTCACTGGCGTGTCTTTCCTTGTCAAGAGCAAGGGCCCACAAGCCTAAATGCCAGTCTCGCTTGAATTCTAGGCGCACTGATCACTTGAAAGGTGATTTTGTAATGGTCGCTGAAATGAAATAGCGAGTTACTAATAGTGTTTCATCTTATCCTGATCTCTGTCAAAAGCTGTGGACCTTAGAGATAGCATAAATTCCACCCCATCCCCAATCCAGGTATTCACTTTTCAGTAACAGTTGTCAGTTAAACTTGGCATTTATCCCTCCTAATCAAGCGTTGTCAGAGCTTTTGGGCCTTCTTACTGTATAACCATATGCAAAACATGGACCGCCGGGTTCCAGCTGAAGACAAAACAAATAATGATCACAATAATAGCTGGGAGGTGTCGGAATACTAAACATGAGTTTCCAACACCTCCCAGCGATCTTTCTGATCAGTATTTGTTTTATAACCATAGATTTAAGCGGCGTCCGGAACGTTAAACCATGGTGTCGTAAGAGCGAGCACGAAATTCACAGCAAAAGCTTCTAAGGTTTGGTAACAACTCAGTTTCCGGAGAGGCCTGGCTCAGAAATGCCTTCAGGGCATATAGACATGCAATTCTGAAGGCTTTACGACTGTCGTCTGCCTCAATCGACCTGTTCATCTCATGTCGATGGGTCAAGCACACTTTCCAGAAAGAAAAAGAAGAAAAGAAGGCCAGCGATCTGGTGTCTTTCACTCCAACCTCAGGTGTCCAAGGCACTGCAGTTTGCGCAAGGGTTCTCGCAACATGCACACTGAAGGGAAAGAAAGCACACTGGCAATTGAGCCCTCCATACTTGCACACTAAAGGCGGTAACACATCAGTTTCTGGGTTGTCTGAAGGACAGAGAGGCATGTCCACTCGACTGCAACCATGCCATACAAGAATATCACCTGAGCTGAACATTGTTCCGTGTACATGATTTGGAGCGTTCAAACCCCGTGAAAAAAAAATTTGAACCTGACGAAATTCTCCTAGCAGATACTTCCCTCTAGACCTCACAGTCTCTTTGAATGAGTCAGATAATGCAGAAAGTTACTCCTTCCTCTCTCTCTCTCTCTCTCTCTCTCTCTCTCTCTCTCTCTCTCTCTCTCTCTCTCTCTCTCTCTCGCTCGCTCAAATATTCGTTCTCCCTCTCCCTCCCCCCCCCCTCTCTCTCTCTCTCTCTCTCTCTCTCTCTCTCTCTCTCTCTCTCTCTCTCTCTCTCTCTCTCTCTCTCTCTCTCTCTCTCTCTCGTTTTCTCCCCACGAGCTGGATCTCTACTAACATTCACAAAACTAAAAAAAGAACAGCAAAATGTCGTAAATATTCCTTCTTTTTCCATTATCTGCAGATATCACGGGAAACCCACCATTAGCCTAGCGAAAAACTAATAAGGGCGTAGGATTACATGGATATTATAGGAGAAAGATGGCTTAAAACATAGAGACAAAAGAGAAATTGTGAAACATTGCTAATGGAAAATGGAGTTTGTCACACGTCGAATTGTGAGAAGCCGGCGAGTGGGTGGCTTTAAGTTCCTGGCTATGAGGTAGGCCTGTAGCGTGGAAAATAGTAACCCGTGGAAAACAGTAACCGGAAGTCATCGCAGAGTTATCTGCGAGGGACGTGCTGAGAATTCCACTCTAAAAAGAGACGGCACCCGCCACTCCGCCTGACTGACTTGGCACGCCCGGGGAGTTATGCTAAGATCCGGCCGCGTAAATATATCTGCGTTTTGTGACAAACGTCTTTCTCGGCGGTACTGTACTCCATGCACCTAAACGGTGCGCGTGATTCGGGTGTAATCTTAAGCTAAACGACGTTTATTGGCGATGCTGAAATGGTCGAAGTCGGAAACATTCGGAACGTCGTTTAGCTTAAGATTACACCCGAATCACGCGCACCGTTAAGGTGCATGGAGTACAGTACCGCCGAGCTAGACGTTTGTCACAAAACGCAGATATATTTACGCGGCCGGATCTTAGCATAACTCCCCGGGCGTGCCAAGTCAGTCAACGGTCGCGTTTTATAAAACCAGACTACAAACAGACTACAGGGAGGTGACTCCCATATTATTTCCGGCAGGGGAGACGGCTTTACACGGGGAAAAACTTTTTTGAACGCTACATCATGTGTTAAACTACACAAATGCACCAAAACCTCGTAAAGCAACTAATGCGTCGTTTGTCGGAATATATTCCATGCGAAGAACAGGTGCAGGAGCGGTAAATTGCATAAAGCACGTCCCTCGCAGATAACTCTGCGATGACTTCCGGTTACTGTTTTCCACGGGTTACTATTTTCCACGCTACAAGGCCGCAAACCGTTAAAGTTTGTGCCTCGGTAGGAAAGTGAAAGGCGTGCAAAGCGAGCACGAACGGATGGCGTTACCATGAACTGGGAGACCCCAACCGGACAGTGAAAAAAAATAATAAAGGGAAAAACCTACCTCAGTCACTAATCACATTTAAAGACAAAAACGCCAAAATCCGAAAACATAAAACAATCGACTCAATTATCTTTCAACCAACACTCTCACTAACTGAAAACACGACAGAAAACTTCAAAGAAATCAAAACAATTAATTCAAATTTAAACAAGAAGGGCAAAGCCCATACGACTCACATGCTTGACCTTGACCTTTATATGACCTTGACCTTCAGGTGACCTTCAAGGTCAAGGTCAAACAACTAAACCTACCAATGACATCATACACTAAGAAATGATTTACACATTTTTTTCCTACCAAAAAAACGTGTGACCTTGACCCAAGGTCAAGGTCATCCAAGGTCATGCAACACAAAGCTCTTAATTCAAGACATAGGAAGCACAATGGTGCTTATTGGCACTTTCTACCATGAGATATAGTCACTTTTAGTGGTTCACTACCCCATTTTGGTCACATTTCATAAGGGTCAAAGTGACCTTGACCTTGATGATATGTGACCAAATGTGTCTCATGATGAAAGTATAACATGTGCCCCACATAATTATTAAGTTTGAAACAGTTATCTTCCATAGTTCAGGGTCAAGGTCACTTCAAAATATGTATACAATCCAACTTTGAAGAGCTCCTGTGACCTTGACCTTGAAGCAAGGTCAACCAAACTGGTATCAAAAGATAGGGCTTGCTTTGACCTATATACCACTTGTAGCTAAGGTCGCCATTCTCAATAACGTGGGAGAAAATTGGGAAAATGTGAAAAATGACTGTTTTTGAGACCACATTTATGGCTCCTGTGACCTTGACCTTGAAGCAAGGTCAAGTCACTATGTATGTTTTTTGAGGCCTTGTCATCATACACCATCATGCCACATTTGGTGTTGATAGACTTAATAGTCTCCGAGAAAAATCCAACGTTTAAGTTTTTTACGGACGCCCGGACGGACGGACGCCCGGACGCCCGGACGGACGGACGGACGGACGACACGGCTCAGTACATAGACTCACTTTTGCTTCGCATGTGAGTCAAAAACGTTTAAAAAAAACCGCCCAGCGGCTTAACACTAATGCTCTTAGTCAACTATCTTCTTATCAAGTATATCCTCTTTTCCCCTCTCGGGAGAATTGGATAAGGGGGTAGAGGAGAGGAAAAAACAGGGGAGTGAGAAATTGGTCAGACAGGGAGGACGGCTCTGTACGTGGGTGTCGGTAACCTTCTCTCTCTGC